>OVBL01000920.1:0-75000 GCA_900406555.1 Pseudoturritis turrita | reverse complement strand
ATATACACGGGAAAACAGCCAATTCGTACCCCAATTTTCGGCATATGTGACAATTCATACATGAACTTTAGATGCGTGCTAAATCCTACCCCAATGTTTATTTTTTCCAGTTTCATACCTAAACTATAAAATCGTGACCAATACATACATTAACCAAGTCAAACCATCAATAATGATGAGTCATCAAGCTGAGTCAGCAGCCACGTCACCTTTTTTTTTTAAACAAATAATAAAATAAACGATATATTTACTTTTTGTCTAATTTTTGTTGTTCCATTAATCTTAGATAACCTTAAAAGAGTCTTATCTCAATATGAATTTTTTTCTATCTTTTGAATTTATTTTGAATCATATGAAATTATAATCAGTAGTGAACTTATATCGCAAACTAACTTTTAAAAGAATATAAATTTCACACTTACGGATGGGTAAACAAATCGAACCTAACATAACCAAATTAAAATTCATCAATCTTAATTCAAACCAATATTTATTTTAACATGAATGATACAAAATTTATACACTCTATTTTTCAAAATCTAAACCACACGAAATCCAAATTACTGAAATCAAACCGACCGAATATTCGAATGCCCGAGCTTATCCACAACCACGATTCATGTCCAAACTTTTGATTTCAGTTTATTATGGATGTATATAGGCCTGGAAATTCGAATATTCAGGTAAGTTTTTAAAAAATATAGTGCCACATAATTCAAAACATAGAAAACTTGATTTTTTTTTTTTTGTTGTTTCTAGATTATTAAGATTAATGGAATAGTAAAAATTTAGACAATTTAGATTCAAATTCATATTTCAGTCTGGTTATGTTTGGTTCGATTTAATTATCCACTCCTAGATATGGAATTGGTTTTCTTTTAAAATGTAGTTCCACATCATTCAAAAAGATAATTAAAATTAATGGAATAGTAAAAATTTAGATAAAATAAATATAGAAAAATATATTGTTTTTATTTACATTTTTTTTATTTATTTAAAAAAAAAAAAGTGACGTGGCAGCTGACTCAGCTATTGTAGGTGATTCGGCTGACGTAGCAGCTGACTAAGCTTGCTGACTAAGCTTGCTGACGCATCATTGTTGACGGTTTGACTTGGTCAATGTATGTATTAGCCACGATTTTATAGTGTGAGTATGAAATTGAAACAAAACAAACGTTGAGGTAGGATTTAGCACGCTTCTAAAATTCGTCACACATGCCAAAAGTTGGGGTACGAATTGGTCGTTTTTCTTAATATACACTTAAGGCCTATACAAATTATATGTAATTAAGTCCATTGTACAATTTGATCTTTTAAGCTTAATCCGTCAATTTGAGCTTAACAATATGCAATATGCGGGTTTTGAACATGGTGGCGGCTACACAGTAGCACAAACTACTAGGTTACATATTTTAGTTTGAGAGCCTAAGTTAGTTTGGTAGAGATTAATGAATGAGTTGTTAATTTTTGTTCAGGCGGATGTTTGTCATGCCTATCAGCTTCTAAGGAAAGGTGGGTTGAAAGAGGAGAATATTGTGGTGCAAAGAGCAAAGAGAACCCAAGGCCTGGAGTCATTATTAACAGTCCTCATGGAGAGGATGTCTATAATGGAGCTCCCAAGGGTTTTTTTTTAGCTGCGGTTTTGGGACCATTGAATTATCCGGAAACAGCTTACGTACACTGGAGATTTGCTTGTGGCAGGATTACACTGGAGATGATGTTAATGTTGAAAATTTATTTGCTGTGATCCTTGGAAATAGAACAGCTCTTAAAGGGGGAAGTGGGAAGGTCGTAGATAGTGGTCCAAACGATCATATCTTCATATACTATAGTGATCACGGTGGCCCGGGACAAAAGTTTGATGATTCAGTCTCCATGTTTTATTTGCAGGGATGCCAACTTCTCCTTACCTATATGCGAATGATCTGAAGAAAAAACATGCTTCTGGAACCTATAAGAGCTTGGTACAATTGCAAGATTCTTCTGAAATGCTTTCTTTGTCCGGTTTCTCTCGTGAATCTGCAAGTATTTTTTGAAGGCCTTTTACGAGAGGGTTTAAACATTTACGCTACAGCTGCATCAAAGGCAGAGGAAAGCAGCTGGGGTACTTATTGTTCTGGAGAGGATCCTAGTCCTCCTTCCGATCGAGTATGAGAACTGTTTGGGTGACTTATACAGTGTTGCTTGGATGGAAGACAGATATGCTGAAGAACTATTATAATATGGCAATAAGAGTAGGACTATTCTGGATGAGTATCTTTATATAGGTTTCTAATTCCTTTGTTATTCTTTGTTTTCAATGCACGGTGATAAACATAATTTACAGACAGAGAGTTTGCACCAGCAATATGAACTGGTAAGCTTGCTTCAAGTTTTTGTCTGAAACTGTGTCAAGCGAGAACTGATGTTCCCATGCATCAAAATGATATTATTGTTTCAGGTGAAAAAGAGGACTGCATGCTCTGGTTCGTCTTACGGAGAAGCTCGTCCTTTATATGGGCACAAACCCAGCCAATGAAAACTTCACCTCTGTGGATGAGAATTTCAAACCAGCGTGACGCGGATCTTGTCCATTTCTGGGATAAGGTATATCTAAGGACACTGTAATTTTTGATTACTTAAACCTATCAAGTTATTGTTCCATGTAGTATCCAAAGGCACCAGAAGCAAGTCCTTGAAGCAATGTCTCACAGACTTCACGTCGACAATAGCCTTCTATTAATTGGGAAACTCTTGTTTGGCATTTCGGAAGGTCCTGCAGTGCTAAATAAAGTCCGGCCTCCGCTTGTCGACGATTGGGACTGCCTTAAAACACTGGTACCCTTGAAACTTGGCTGTTTCAATTGTTGCTTTAATGTTTGGATAAATTCTATACGGTCAGTATCAAGCAATGTCTTTAGATGGTAAAAAAATACATAGGAAAGATGCTTGCATTGCCACTGGATTGTGTTAAATAGATTATCACATCATAATCATCTGGCCCATACTAATATGGGACATAAAAGACTTTATGATATGTGAGAAAAAAGCTCACTTTAGTCCTCGTTGAATGATGATGAAACTGATTCGATGATTATGCTAAGCAGTATTTACGGTTTTTCGATGATTACGCTTGTGATGATCACATCTTCGAGAGGCATTGTGGATCATTGTCTCAGTACGGAATCAAGCACATGAGGTCCATTGCAAACATATGCAACACAGGGATTCAAATGGAGCGCGCAGATGGAGGAGGCAGCAATGCAGGCCTGTCCAACTATATCCCAGCCAGTCCTTGGGAGATTCTCAATCTCTAGGGAGAAGCATCGAGGGTTCCAATGATTTTAAGGCTTTAAGACATTTACTATTATATAAGACAGCCATGCATAAGGCTTTCATCACACGTTTTACATGGAACATAATTTGCAAATAACATCTATATCACAATTTTCTTAACTTTTAAAATACATATCGAATCGTGAACACAATTTACGGAAAAGTGAAAGAAAAGGAGGCTTTAAGGGTTAGAGGAGTCATAGTGTTTACGTTCTTCTTGTATAGACCGGAAGATCCTAGCAGCATTTTCACTCGCCAGCTTTGCATTGTGAGGAACCACCTTTATCACTCTAGTCACTCCTCCTCCACCTCTTGTTGTCCTAGTAACTGTTGTTCTTGTTGTCGTTGTGGTTGTTGTCATCATTTCTTTAGGTATGTTGTTGCTGTCATCATCAACGGCTGAAAATGGCCGAAAGCAGTTGTTACCGGAGATTCCCTCTGGCCCATTCGGACTGCTTCCTGTGCTCCCTTGCCTGCTCTTTCTAGCAGGAGGATACGACTTTGTTGGCTGTTGCTGTGCAGCAGCTTCATTAAACGAGCTCTGTTGTTGGGTGTTCAAAGCAGATGCATTGTGTAGATTTCCGGAATGCCCAAACTGATTCATTTGCTCATTGGGTTGCTGTTGTTGGCCTGCACAATGAGGGTTCATCATGGCAGGCATTACTCCATATGGTGGGAAGTAGCCATTACCAGGAGATGGGAATCCAACGCCCGGGTGAAACGGAGGAGGACCGCCCATGAAACTACCCATAACCATTGGTGCTGGCATAAAATACCCTCCACAGACCGGCCCCGTGTGTCCCATACCCGGGTGAGGCCTGTATATCAGCCCTTCGGATGGAGACATTACAGGGATCAACCATTGCTGATTTCCTGATGGAGGAGGCTGAGGGGGAAAGCAACATCCATTTACAGCTAGTGAAGCGGGTGGGTTGCTCACAACAGGCATGTAGTTGGAAGGTTGATGATGACCGTGGTTTGACAACCTCCCAACTACGTTCTCAGCTGAACATTCCATTTTATGTTGGTCAGTCTTCTCAGAGTCCCCCCTGTGTTTGACAACCTGTGGTAGAGGAGGCTTTACCGTAAATTCTGATGCAAGGAGCTTCTTCCCTGGATAGCTTTTAGCAGTAACTTTTCCAAGATAATTGACGTCATCGAGCAAGAGATCCGGTGATGCAGCAATAAGTCGTTGAACCTGGTTATTTGGAAACAAGCACAGTTGAAGACGTTTGTTTCAGTCCAGAAAGAAACAAATATTCATGGAAACTGTCTAAAAACTAAATAAGAGAAGTTTCTGAATGACTTTACCTTAATCAGTCTGTGCAACTCAAATAGTTGAACAGCAAACACTCTTTGTTGACTGTAAGGAGAAACGGAGTCACATCAAGACGATGACCATTAAATGTTCCACAAAAAAGAAATATACTCAGGGTTTGCAGGGATAACTTGGTATATCAACTATACAGGATACAGCTAACAGACAAATAGAATTAAATATGGAAAAAAGAAGCAAGCATACATTGCTCTAATTAACAATGGTGGAAAAGTAAATCAATGCGTCCAATGACACAAGTTAAAGCATATATAATAAGAAACTTCAACAACAACAAAAAAGACACTCATTATGCAAGGGGTGGGTTAACTGATATCTAGCTTACCACAGCTTATCTTCCACAAAATGCGATTCTCAGATGTTAAGACCATGCCAAAAAGCAAGAGAAAAGCTTGTTATATTTAGTGGTCATGAATCATGATACCTTACCATAGTGATAAGAAGACCATTAAACCTTAAAACCTGAGTCATGGAGTCTAAACTCCATAGAAACTCTGTAGTTCACGACCCCTCTAAGGATTCTCTTAAGCAGTAGCAAGAAGAAACTATAATTCTGCATTATCATAAGACTCATAACTAGCTTTATGTATGGTTAACTAAAATTTAGATCCCAGGGTCCTCAAAAGCACGTTCCCCTACCTGGTTCAACCCCTTGAATGACAAGAAGGGAAAATGCCCAAGACGACAGTGCAGAATAAAAGCAAAACCAAACCGAGACAGGGACATGTTCCAACAAGCAGATGCAAAGAAGACACAGTATAAAGCCATGAACTGTCTCGGCGGGCAACTTGCACATTGTATGCCAATAGAGAATGTCCCTCCCTGCTATCAACGTGTTAAATGCGTTAATATGTTACAGAGGACTCTTCAACTAACATATAATAGGACCATTTTGGGAGGAATTAGGGGCCTCTTCACTAAAGAACCATCACTTCATAAGCAAAAAAACCAGAAATTTTTTCTCACAAAATAAAACTGAGTTATACAGATATGTATATCAGCAATCCATTGCATCATTAAGCATGAAAAAGAAAAGAAACTAAAGGAAAGTGTCCTAGGAATTTGGTGATAGTGAAATATACCCTACCACGTCCTCCATGAAAATAGCATAAAAAACAACAGAGGAAAGCTTCAGTCCAATTTGGGAACAATGCTTCAGTACTAACTTCTTGCAAGAAGCAAATACTGGTATCAAAGACGAAGATGAATAGAAAGAGTGGAAAATAAATAACCAAGTTAATTGAGCTGTAAATTTCTAGTGAACTTACTTGGCAATAGCTTTCCTTGCTCTCCAGAAACGTTTTTGACCTAATACTCCCACAACATCATCGGGAGAGACATCAATGCAGGATACAGAATCCACCATCGAATTATCAGAATCATCATCACGCGCCTCTTCATTTATCTGCTGCAGAGAGGCGCATTCTCTGCTTCTACAGTATTCACGACCATTAACAACATCATCAGGGCTGCCATGACCCTCTTCTGAATGACTTTCTGTTGCCAAATGAGATTCAACTCCATTATCGGTGTCCTTCACACGAGTTTCACCATCTCGGTCTAACCTATTTCTAGACTCTTGTCTCAAGGAAGTATTACAATCATTTACTCTGTCACATCCGGATGCGAGATACATTTGCTCTGTAACTGATAAATCTAAGGAGATTACAAATCCACCTGGCTTTGCGTTCCCCTTGACCTGGTCTCTAACCGCATGTTTTGAACAAGCAGCCAAACAATGGTTTTGCTTTGAGCCCTCACGATTCATTTCTTGAAACTGAATGGAGTGATGGGAGCTAGGTGCCACCAATGGGGTGTGTTTTTCCTTGTCAATGCCGTTCTTGGTTCTGTTGTGGCACTGAAATCTTATTGAGTTAACAAATACTGGAACAGCGAAATCATCTTCCTCTCTTACCATTTTCCTCTGATCATGCTGTGCCAAAGATGTCACATTTTCCATGAAGGGCATCTGGGAGACAAACTTGTCGGTTGCATGGACTGCAGCTGAAGAATCAAGATGCTGGACAGATGAGTTTGTTTCCATGCTACAAGACTGCAGAAAAGAGGGTATAAAAAAGGATTATTTTCCATGTCCCTATCGAGTAGAATAAAGTAACAGACAAAGAATACTCAGGCCAATCACGAGAAGCATTCATGAAACTTGAGAAAAAAATAGCAAGAACATTGATCAATCAACTCCTAGTCTTTCTTGCAAGCTATATGAACTGGTAAGCCTGCTTCGAGTTTATGTCTGAAACTGTGTCAAGCGAGAACTGATGTTCACATGCATCAAAATGATATTATGGTTTCCAGAGCTCCAAACCCAAAACAGGTGCTACTAAACTCACGGGGAGCAAAATGAAGCAATACCTGGCTAGATGGTGGAGGAGGAGGAAAAGTTGCATGATCACTAAACCTCTGAGAAGGGATGGTAAGCTGCTCATAGAGAGCCATCTTGTTTCTTGGAGGAGCTCTAGGCCCTCCTTTATCTGCAGCATCGTTCACGTGAAGCCGAGGAAACATGGGCTCCAGTATCTTCTCCTCATCCTTTCCTCTCTTCATCCTTTGCTTGAAGCCCAAAATCTCAAACCACCTATAGATTGCACACGATACCCGACTAATATAGATCTCACCAATCAGACCACCGACTAGTATAGCAGAAACAAAACGGAATGAAGAGAAATCACACCAAAATTAAGGGAGTTCCAGAAACTAGCAGCCCCGGAGCTCTTCCGTCGGTCGGAGGCTAGTTTCAGGTGGGAAAGCTAATAGGGTAACAAGGGCGGTGAAGCACGAAGAGGCAGAGGAAAGGAACAAGATTGGGAGGAAGAAGATGACTTGTGAGAGAGAGAGAAGATAGAAAAGGAGATTGGAGAGTGGGGTGGGGCCCAATAAGATACAAGGAGAAGAGATCCTTTTGGATATTATTGATAAATCCATTACCAGCATGGACCCGTTTGTAATAACTCAATAATTTTTTTTTTTAACTCAACGATACTATTTATATTCCATTACCGATATAAATTATCCCTTAACATTATTTGTGAAATAATTTTTAAAAAAATACTTACATGTCACCTCTACAATTATTTTCACCAAATTCCATTAATTCCTTTCACATTATTTGTGAAGTGATTTTGGAGAAAATGCTTACTTGTCACTTTCACAATCACTCTCACCAAAAAATTATTATGTAGTTTAAAAAAGTATGATTTGGTTTTAAAAAAATGACATGGCAAACTTTTTAAAAAAAAATTGATTATAAATTTAAATTAATCATAACTAAATCTCCTACGAAATCTTCCATAACTAAATTTATATTAATTTCTTTAAAATTTTAATTTGAAATTAACGAAAACCATATATTCTATAAATAAATATTTACCAAATTTTGTGACTGAATTACCAAAAAAATACTTATTCTTTTAATTATCCAAATTTAAAAACGTTTAATTACTATTTTTTTTTACATATTAAAATTTGACCCAAAAATACGTAAAACTATGAAATTTGATGGAATTTGACCAACCAATGAACGGTTCTTATCATGCCTTAAAATATTTATTTTATATATTTTTGTATTACTTATCTCAAGTATAGATTTTTTTGGTAAAAAATAATTAATTTTGTTTTTTAAATTCATCTAAAAATATTATCTAATCGAATTAATCCAAAATCTTTTTTTTTTAATTATTTTAAATTTATTTTCACCATTATTATATCTTTCTTAAAACAAAATTCCAATCACAAATATTTGGAAAAAAAAAATCCAAATTAGATTATAAAGAAAAACAAAAGATGAAGACGATAACAAGGTGAAAAACGTAAGAGATGGAGAGAAAAAAGTGAAGAATCTATATCAAATATTTTTTTCGAATTCTAAGATACAAAGTATGTTATTTTATTTTGAAATATTATTTACAATTAGGTATAACGTGGATAAAATATGTTAATACTACATTTGTATCACTTTAGATGATGTTTAAGGATGTTGCACACACATTAGAAAACAACATAAATAATATTATTTTTATGTACTTTCTACATTAAAAAATTATTTATTATGTAAATAAAATTAATTGAACCAATCACAATAAATACTGTAAAATTCAAATAGTTACAAAAAATAAAAAATATTAAAATTTTACCTAGAAAAATGAAAACATCAACTAATTTGATAAAAAAAACTCTCTAAAACATCAATTAATTTGATGCAGAGAATATATGAGATAGTAATCATGTATCTAAGAAAATTTTCAATAAATATCGAAAATGATTTATACCATCCTACGCAAAATATCAAATTGCTTTAAATTTGTTTTTAAATTATTATCTCTGCGTATAACGCGGAAAGTCACCTAGTATTCTATAATGTCAAGATGGGCAACATTAGAGCATCTCCAATGCAAATTTCATATTTTAAGTCTCAATGTGTTTTTCTCTAACGGTAAAACTTCAAATCCAATTTAAAAATAATTTGTATTTTTCATTATAGTTCTCAATATTGATTATAATTAATTAAAATTATATAACTTTATAAATATCTATAAAACATATACAAAATAAAATATTATAATCAATATTAATTAATAAAACGTTACATTAGAATTTTAAATTACATATAAGTAATAGTAAAAGAACACAATAACTAAATCATAAATTACAAGTAAAATGTCAGCATTTCATTAGATAGAAGAAAGCAAACTTAAATGAAAGATTTATGAGTTGGTCTGTTACGTAAATTCAAGCCAAAAAATTAGGTTTAAAAGAAATGCAGGAGGAAAATAAAATTTTGGTAACAAATTAGGATTTTTCATTGATAGTAATACCCGTGAATTTATTTGATCTGCAAGAATTATACAAAAAAGAACTCGAGAACAAGAACCTCGACTACACTAAATTGTTATGGACAATATTTTCGTTACTTTAGAGGTTCGGAATCAAATTTACTGATTATGTATTATTATAGTATTTTAATTTGTATAATATTTATGTTTATGTAATTTTATTTGTTTGTGTTACTTTATTTTGTATTAAAGGTGTATTTTTAAATTTATCTGTGAAAATTAAATTTTATAAGAATATAGGTAAAATACTTGTAAAATATAAAATTGTTGAAATTAAAAAGATAAACAACAAAATTAGTAAGATTATTTGTGTGATATATAATTATAGGGACTGAAATGCAAAACAAAAAAATGCAACTTTAAATTTGAAATTTTGAATAGTGAAACTTCAAATATGAAGTTTATGTTGGAATTCGTATCGGTTTATAATAATTTATAAATTACTAATTGCGAATTCAATTGCCAGGATTCATGCAAATACTGAATTAAATCTAGATCTTAGGATTTTTGAATATACATGGATATTCTGCAGTGGAACTATGAATCAAAGTGATTCAAGGTTGTCTTAGTACTTCAAGTGTCGTACCTTTACCGGTATCCACACGTACACAAACTGGATTGAATGGGATGTTAGTATCGTAGATATCTAATCTCAAAATAACTTGAAGAACTATTTTTCTCTCATAAGGTTTTAGGTTTCTAGTCGTGATTAATTAGAGAACTTGCTTCTCTCTTTTTATTTTTATGATCTCACGGCTGGAGGCTAGATTATAAAAGAACTTTTCTCCTCTGATAATTTTGGCTGCTTGCTTAGTCTCACGTATGTATCTCACTTTTTATAAGGAATACATATATAACCCTAATACACTTAGGATTATGTTCATGGGCATGGGCCCATTACGTGTTCATGGGCATGGGCCCGTTACGTGAGTTTTACTTAAACCAAAATCATCTATTCCAAATCCAATTTGAAATTAATCACACAAGCATATACATATATATATATATATATATATATATTATATTTTCTATTTATCATATATATAGAAAATATCTAAAACCCAATAAATAATAATATTAGTTTATTCCATATTAAATTCAATTATACCTTGATCCAATTTGCTTAGGTGCGTGACTCTGTAGGATCATATAATATTAGTAATGAGCTTTAGACCTATAAATTATAAGCGGTTTCTAGCCAAATATTTTAATCATCTAATATTATACGATTGTCAAACCTCGACATTTCAACTTTAACTAGAGTAAAGTACAAATAATTTTAGGACATTCCCAACAGTTCCCTATTCAAAACTTCAAATTTTGAAATTGCCATTGGAGTAAAAAAACTTCATATTTGAAGTTTTAGAGTTTGCATTGGATTAGAGCATCTCAAAGAGACACTTCATTTTTGAAATTTGAGGGTGTTATTCTCCAATGATAAAAATTCAAATTAAACTTCAAAAAAATGTATTTTGCATTATAGTCCTCAAATTGATCATAAATTAATTAATATCATAAAACTTTTATAAGTAAATATAAAACATACATTAAAGAAATATTACAAACAATATTAGTTAATAAATGTTAAATAATAATATAAAATTACATATAAATAATTAAAAACACACAAATTAAATCATAAATTACAAATACAATACCAAATTACTCATTAAACTATTTCTGTAATGCTCACATATATGATCAATCAAAGCATTTCAAAGTGATAAATGAGTATTTTTATTTTTTATTTTTAGATTACGAGCGAAAAACTGTTGAAATCGGGTATTTTCATTTATTGTCATTTCAACTGATGCCTCTGGCGTTGATCTTGCATATCTAATCGGTGTGTTGATATCACATTCATCTTCAATTATCATGTTATGCATTGTTGTCATTATATCATGCAATACCTCTTTCTTCCAATAACGGGATGATCCTGCTATGATAGCAAACTTGGATTGTAGAACTCCAAATGCACGTTCAACATCTTTTCGAGATGTTTCTTGTTTTGCTGCAAACAATATTTTTTTTGGACCTTGGGGATTGTGTAACACCCGTGATCCGTGTCTATACTGATGGTACGAGTGATGGTCGAGATTGGTTCGAGTATGGCTTGGAAAAGCTAGGAATTCTGCCTAAGGCATGGAGAGCTACGGCAGGTTGACCCATGGGTCACATTTTTAGCACCTTGGGTCGAGTTTCAGCTAGATTGGTACTAATGGGCCGTGAGTTTGAGGAGTTGCTATTGGGCCTTTGGACCTTGGGTCACGAAATTACCACATTTGGGCCGAGTTTAACAAATGTTGATTAATGGGCCTTGGGTCACGAATCTGCCACCTTTGGGCCGAGATTTCATTAAAAGGATGGCGGTTTGGGCTGGTTTGGACTGGTTTGGTTCGGTTTGGTTTGAGTGGTGATATATATACCCAAGCTAGGGTTTTTCACGTGGGTGTTAGAGATTTTCAGCCGTTTGAGAGCTTCTTCTTCTTTTCGCCGTGAGAGATAAACGAGAGCAAGCTTGTGAGTTCTTCGTCGGTTTTTGCTAGAATCGTGAGCTAAGGGTGCGTTTCTTCAAGGGATTGGCGTGATCGAGTTTCCTTGGTAAGAATCGTGAACCCTTATTGTTTTGCTTCGATTGTTTGGTTGTCACGGCTCTGATTTTTGATGATCATGGTTCGTCGAAGGAAAGGAAGTGATTCGTTCACGTGTTGGATCATTCGCGTGGTGTAGGCGAGTGGATAGTGGTGCGAGATCTAGGTGAGATCCATAAACCCGTGTGTGTTATCAATTGTTTAGCCTTGATCCAGCTCTGATCCGTGTTGTTTGGTTCATCGAAGGAGGTTTTGGTGTTCACGGACGAGTGGGTGCATCCGCGTGTGTGTGTGGGTGGATCGTGGTTCGAGATCTAGGTAAGATCAAGTGAACCCGTGTGTTTTTCTAGATCCATTACCTTCGTTGGTTCTGATCTGTTTGTGGTTTGATTCGGACAAGGTGGTACTAGGTGTTAATGGATCTGTTTCCGTACGTACCAGAATCTGTTCCCGTACGTACCAGGGACTGTTTTCCGTACGTACCAGAGTCTGTTTCCGTACGTACCAGAGTCTGTTTCCGTACGTACCAGGGACTGTTTCCGTATGTACCAGGGTCTGTTTCCGTACGTACCAGGGACTGTTTCCGTACGTACCAGGGGGTGTTTCCATACGTACCAGGGGGTATCCGCCGTACGTACCAGGGGTGGTTTGCGTGTGGTTCGGGTAAGGTTCATAAACCCTAAAAGTTTATTGAACGTTTATTGTTTGTTGTTTGTTTGGTCTTTAATAAGATGTTTGTGGTGGTTTGGATTGGGTGAATTTAGGTGAACGTGTACGGCTTCTAATTGGCAGAGCGTACTAGGAAGGATTCATCATTCATTTGTTGCTAAGGTGAGTTCGTAACCGTAGCTAATATCTAGGGTTGTTTGAATGGCTCATGGAGTCTATGTTTGCTGTTTGTGTTTGAGGTGATACACTTCGGTGTATGGTGCTACACTTCGGTGTAAAGGTATACTTAAGTATACGGTGTATGGTGATGATAGTGTGCACACGTATGTCATGTTTGGTGTTTGATCAACACGGTTTGTGTACGTTCGCGTACGGTTTGTTGTTTGAGTTTGGTTTGTTAACGTTTGAGCATGATTGGATAATATGCTAGTTTGAGTTTGTTGAAAGTTGGCTTGATATTTGAATGCAATATTGGCTTTATGTTTGTCGTTTGGATAATGTTGGATGTTAGCTGGTGAGACGGGATGACCGATCTCACTAAGCAAATTCGTTTGTTTATGCCTCCTTTCATGGTGGCAGGTAATGGGAGTGGCTAAGGAGCACGCGAGACAAGGCTGGAAAGGAGGGGATGGATTAGGACGGGGTCATGTTATGTTTAAGCATTCGTTTGTTATTGATTGGCTGGATTTCATACGTTTGGTGGGTTTATTATTGCTTAAGTTTGGAACATGAATCTCGTTGTTAAGGTGTTAGTATTGAACCACTATTGTTTAATGAACCACGTTTGAATTTGGAATAAAGTCTTTGATTTATTTCATGTTAAACGTTAAGGTTTCTTCCTATGCATGTTCGCGAGCCCGCTTATGTTGTTAGACTTCCGCTAAGTTGTAATTGAATGAATTGTTTTATGATTGGCCGAAATTTTATACTAAGTGTAGTACGGTCATTGGTATGTGTTTGCTGGTATCTTAACCTCGGGTAGGATTTTCGGGGTTAGGGTGTCACAGATTGCTTATAGTTTGAACAATAGTTGACCATTTCGGGTAAATACCATCAACTAAATAATAACCCATGTTATATTATTTCTTTGAATAAAGTAATTAGCTGGAGGAGAGGTACCTTGAGCAAGCTTGGAAAATAAATTAGATGAATTCAAAACATTAATGTCGTTGTTGCTTCCTGGCATTCCAAAATAAGCATGCCATATCCATAGATCGTAATATGCAATTGCTTCAAGAATGATTGTGGATGATCCGCTACGACCAGCAAATTATCATGCCCATACAGTTGGACAATTTTTCTACTTCCAATGTATACAATCTAGACTACACAGCATTCCAAGAAATCCACGTTGTTGGCCGATATTGAGAAGTCTAGCAAAATCCTCTGATGTTGGTGACCTAAGATACCACTCTGAAAATACTTCTACAATTGTGTGACAAAACCTCTGCATGCATTCAATTGCTGTATATTCTCCAATCTTTATGTATTCATCTGTGGCATCAGCAGGCAGACTATACGCCAATATCCGAATAGCAGCAATTATTTTCTGCAAGATGGATAAGCTCATTCTACCAGATGCAGCACGTCGTTGATTGAAATAGTTGTCATGTTGTTTAACAGCATCAACAATGCGAAGAAATAACATTCGTGACATTCGAAACTGACGATGGAACTCACTTTCACCATACACAGTATTATTAGAAAACTAATCATTGAAAAAGTTAAGATGAGCATTTTCTCTGTCACGGTGTATAACTGCATGACCAGGAATAGAACCTCGATGATTTACGTGATCGCTCTCTTGAGTGAGTTGGTGGATAAGGCGGTTGTTGGTTAGAAACAAATTGACTGCAATTTGTTCTTCTCTCTCCATTGTTGCATTGCCATTTATCAACCATTCATCAAACTTTGCTGAGTCGGAAGAAGAAGATGGACCTCAAATATTAAAATTCATTTTTAACAAAGTGATGATGTTGTGATATTTGTCTGTTGTCCATATATGTATTTTATAGATATAAATATTATTATTTTAAAAGATAAGAAAATCTTGACAAATTAATCAACGCCATTCACTAGATCTCACCCATCACCAACCGTTGGATTGAAATCTTATCCAACCAACCTAACTTATCCAACATAGCAAATAAGAAAATCTTGAGAGTTTAATCTACACCATTAATTAGATCTCACCCATCACCAACCGTTAGATAGAAATCTTATCCAACATATCAACATATCAAATAATAAAATCTTGAGAATTTAATCTACACCATTCATTAGATCTCACCCATCACCAACCATTGGATATAAATCTTATCCAACCTACGTAACCTATCCAACATATCAAATAAGAAAATCTTGAGAATTTAATCTACACCATTCAATAGATCTCACCCATCACCAACCGTTGGATTGAAATCTTATCCAACCTATCCAAATATCAAATAAAAAAATAAATTTAATCTACACCATTCATTAGATCTCACTCATCACCAACCGTTGGATTATAATCTTATCCAACATATCAGATAAGAAAATTTATGAAATTGAGTAGTGGCCATTCATTTGAATTATTATTGATCCATTATTGTGTATAAATAATAGACTTCAAGCAATGAAAAATCACACTTCGACCAACTCCTTCATTTCTAAAAAAAATGGAAAAAAGTAGAGGCTCATCATTCAATCAAGATGAAGATGAGTTGTTATGTTCTGTATATCTAAAAATCTCACAAGACCCAAGTGATAGCAATAGTCAATCTCTTGGGAAATTATGGAAAAAAAAAAAAAAGTTACAACGAAAAAAAGAGAGTTTGGAAATTAGAAGCATAAGATCTCAACAGCGTAGAATATATATGCATCCAAGTGGAGAATATGCAACCAAGCGGTGCGTCCGAATTTGACATTGCTAAAACATTTGTTTTTATATTCCATTTATATATGATATTTGTTTATTATTAACAAAGTTTTTTATGTTTCGACTTTGCAGATGGAAAAAGCCAAGAAAATGTTGGTTCAAGATCCAAAGCTAAAAAATGTTTTAAATTTGACTACGTGTGGATTTTGATGAAGGATATCCCAAAGTTTATAGACAATGTCAACAGCGATGTTCCAGATACTCTTAAAACTGGGAGTGACAGCGTCGGCTCTCCATCATCACAATCTCCAGGAATGTCTTTGTTTTCAATCAACTTACGTAGTGATGATGGTGGATCAAATTCATCACAGCATCTCATTGGATTGAAGAAAGCAAAACTCAAAAAAAAAAGATTGTTGAAGGTAATAATTCATTTGTTAACATTTTGGTTTCATCAAATGAAGAAATCCTTGATTTCTTAAAAGAAAGTGCAGCAACTAGGGACGAGAGTTATGAGATTGTTCAATTACGTATGCAAAATTAAGCTAAAAATAGCTTTAAAATAAATGCAATGATTAACCTCTTCAAACGCCTTCTCAACAACTCTATCAACTAGGAACAAGAGATTTTCAAACATAAATACATTCTGGTTCTTCCAAAAATCTCCACCATATCCAAGAGGTAACTAACCTTATCTCCTCACGTAAGTCTTTCAACTCTAATACCCGAATTAGATGAGCAAAATTCTCAAAGATAGATCCTTCATAGCCTGTAGAAGGAGAAGGTACGTTCGACATCGCCCAAACTTGCCTAGCTTTAGGGCATTGGAAGAGTATATGATTGACAGTATATAATTGAATGTTTCCTCATAGTTATCACAGAACATGCATACACTCCTCCCATATCTTCATTCTTCTCTGTCTCAGTCTATTCGCAACTGATATTGCTCTTTTAGCTACCTTCTAGAGGAATGTTTTGAATCTGGGCACAATTTTGAACTTTCAACACTCTTCGAGTATCAAATTCATTGACGAAAATATTTGCCTCCTAATACACATGCCTTTTGTCATCCCTGCATATAGGTCTGCCAAGCGGGTCAAACCCGCCCCTCTAGGTCCCTCTGCGACGAATTTTTTTTTTTTACCCGTCCTAACCCGCCCGCAAAACTCGCGAGACGAAAATATTAGATTCGCACCCGTCCTACAGGCATTTTAAATAAATAAAAATTCAATTTATACATATTTTTAAAAACAAAAATTAAATATTATGAAACATAAATACATATTTTTTAAAAATAACTAAAATTTTGTTAATTAATTTATATATAATATATAATATTTCAAAAATTTAATAATATTAGTAAAATAAATATTTATAATTAATATATTTTAAAATATTTAAAAAGCATGCGGGTTACCCGCAAATCTGCGGGAGTTACCGGCAAAAACCCGCATTTATAATGCTACGCCTTGTGAAATCCGCTTTTTGCGAGATGAAAATTTTAAATCAGCATCCGCGACGGGATAGTCGAGCGGAGTTCAAGGGTTTGGGTCCAAATCGAAAGGCTTACCTGCATATGAGGTCATATTCTGCCCGTATAATATATTTTCCACTATTTATCTCTGTCTAACCAAATAAATCCTCAAATAGAGTTTACAAATATACTTTAGAAAATAATTTTCAACGTAGAAACCCTAATCACTGCTCTCTCTCTGCCTTAACACTTCGCTCGGCAAAGCTTTTGACCTCATTCGGCGGCTCCCACAACGCTGGCACCGGTCATTCTTTCTTTTTTTCCCTCCTAGCCTTTGTTTATAGTCTTTGGGTTCTTCGAATTGGAAGCATGGTTTTTTTGGCGAGGTGGAGAGATTTGTAGTCGAGATCCATATTTGATGGTGGTTGGCTTCGCGAGAACATATTCACCAGACCGGAAGGTCGACCGTGTAGCCGCAGTTGCAAACGTTTCTCCTTCTGGTGCTCTCGATCTAGATCTTTGGCAGGCCGCCTTTCGCTCTGTCTTGTTCTTCTTGGGCAGGTAATTCGCGGTGCCTCGGCTTTGTTCAGAGTGGTCTATTGGCTCATCGCGTTTAGTCTTAGCGGGCATCAGAGGTTGTGTTTTTTCTCGAAGATTCTGGTTTCTTACCTTGGCGACTTTGAGCAACGGCGGCTTGTGTCACGATGGCTCGGTATCTCCCTTGTCCATGATGCTTCTTCTTTGTATGGGATTGGCTATCTTGGGTCTTTGGTTATGTTGGATCAGAGACTTTTAGGCAAGTCCTTGTTCTATTTCGGATTTCAAGCTCGTTTGTGGTCTTTTTTTTTCACTCCGATCTCGATATATTACCCTTCTTTGTGTTTAGGGCAGTGACATCCGGTTTGGATTTTAGGTTTGCTCCTTGTCCCTACTTATCATCTTTGTTCGAGGGCTGGTTTTTTCTCTAGGCTCTGTTGAGGCGATATAAACTGTCGTGTTCGTACGATTTCGCGGCTTTCGGAAGATTGTGGAAAGAATGTGTTGTTTTGTCTTGCTGGTTAAAGAAGCTTAGGAGCTTGATTTCGAGAGATAGTAATTATTCGACAAAGGAGAAATTTGTCACCGTTTGGATAGGCCTCTTCGGTATCTTGCTTTAAAAAGATCTCTAGGAGTTCGAATTTGTGCAGGCTTGGTCTTTGGCTTGGTGTCGGTTTCTTACATTGTCTTCGGTCTTGATTTTAAGTTTTGTTTTATCCCGGTCTTTAGGCCTTGCGTAGTAATTATTGTTTTGTCAGATTTTTTTTCATAGGGCTATGTTTCCAGAGAAATCATGTTTGGTGCCAGCTTTGTTTCGGGGATTGTTTCGATATTGGTTGGCTTTGTATTTCATCCAGGTTCTAATAAAAATTATAATTCAGATGAACAAAAAAAATCTAATTATATAAAAATATTTTCAAATTAATCAACCACTAATTTGAAAGGGGCGGAAGTAGCTCTAGGTTTTATCGAAAGGGCTGGAGTTTTAGGTGTGCGTTTGTTAAGTAAAGCCCAGCCCAAATATCGTTGCTGAATCTGGACAGTCCCCTCAAAAAAGTTGAGAGCTGCTCCAATGGTGTGATCGAAATGGGCGTCGTCTTCTCCAACTCAGTGAACTCACCTTCCGATTCCTCCCGAGCTAGGTGCGATTTACAAGCGCCTTTATTCCTCTACTATTCGCGATTTATGTCCCTTAGCTTTCTGATTCTTACTCGCTTTCGATCATCCACCAAGCTTTGCTACTAATTTATCTTCATTTTTATGCTTTTCTTCCTCTGTAATTTTCGTTACGAATCGCTTGGCTTCATTGTTTTTATTTTACCTATTTTGATCTGTTTATCCCTAAATAATTTTGTGGTTTTTCGCCGTTGATTAGTTGATACTGATTAAATGTTAACGTAAACTTCATTTCTGATCGAAATGTGAGTTTAGCCATCTATCCGTGCCTGTTTCATGGGCGTATATGTGTAAATTCCAATCCAAGATGCTTCTTACTGGTTTTGGTTTTGACCGTCACACGAGTGGCAATGCCATCATAATACGAAGACATTTTTGTTTAATTTTTGTTTTGATCTAAAATGTCTTATAGACTGTGGAATAGCATGATTAAGGGGAAAGGTGAATGTCAATGCGCCTACTCTGTTAAGGAGAACAAAGCTGAAGAAGAATGCAAAGAACAAAGACTCTAACACAACCAAAGTCTTTGTCCAAAACGCAGAGCATCATTAAAGTGACAAAATCAATTTCTGGCCCAGACACAAATGAGCCCACAAAGCCCAAGTTGATGAAACTTCCCACGAAGCTTCCTTCCTCTTCAACCCTCTTCAACGGCTACTTCAGTCATCTGTTTCACAAGAGATAAAGCACCTATGCCAGCTATGGATGTATACTTTGGATCCATTCCAATCATGGTGGCATCGAACGGATGATTGACAAGTGTTTAAGTGACTTAGTGTTTTGTATTGAGACTATAAATATGAGCTCATTGTAATCTTATGAATCAAGGAAAATAAAAGCTTCAAACTTTAAATAACTTTTTGTTCAAGAGCTTTCAAGCTCTGCTTTCATGGTATCAGAGCCATGGATGCATCCATAGAACTCTACTCTTATCCCTCTCTAAACATCTCAAACTGTGTTACAGTCAAACTCACTGAAAGAAACTATATCCTATGGAAATCATAATTTGAATATTTTCTCTCTAGTCAAGCACTTCTCGGCTTTGTTAACGGAGCCATCAAACCTCCATCTGCTATCATTCCAGTACCACGTCCTGATGGAACAATCACTGAAGCTTCGAATCCCACTATCAAGCTTTTCGTTCTGACCAGGTTATCAAAGCTTGGCTTTTGGGGTCTCTCTCTGAAGATGTTTTAAGTCTTGTGGTTGGATGTCCCTCTGCTCATGAAGTCTGGACATCTTTGGCCACTCACTTCAATCGCGTCTCTTCATCTCGTCTCTTTGACCTGCAACGTCGTCTGCAGACCATGTCCAAACAAGAAAAATCTATGGTTGAATACCTTTGTAAAGTGAAGAACATCTGTGATCAACTAACCTCTATTGGACATCATGTAAGTTAAAAAGCTCGAATCTTTGCTGCTATACATGGTCTAAGTAGAGATTATGAACCTATTATCACTGTAATAGAAAGCTCTATGGATGATTTGTCTGGACCAACTTATGAAAGTGTTGTCTCTATACTTGTGGGCTATGATGATAGACTAAAAGGGTATAATACAACATCAAAAGTGACACCACATCTAGCTTTCACTGTGTCTCATCCTTCTCAAGGATCTGGTTATTACAACAATAGAGGTAGAGGTCAACAATACTATAGAGGAAACCGAGGTCGTAGTTCTTACTCAACCAGAGGTAGAGGTTTTCACCAACAAAACTCAGTGTCTTCTGGCTCTTCCTCTTATGGTTCCTCTGCTAGTGAAGAAAATCCACCAACTTGTCAAATTTATGGAAAGATTTGTCACCCTGCACTCAGCTGCTGGCGTAGATTCAACAATAGCTACCAAGCTGACAACATTCCATCTGCTCTTGTTGCAATGAGGATCACTGATGTGACAGAACTCTCAGGCCATGAATGGTTTCCTGACACAGGTGCTACAGCCCATGTCACAAGCTCTCCACAACATCTTCAACATTCTTAGCCTTATACTGGCTCAGATACAGTAATGGTTGGTGATGGGAACTTCTTACCTATTACATATATTGGATCAGCTCTTCTTCCCTCTACCTCAGGTACCCTTCCTTTAACTGATGTTTTTGTTTGTCCTGACATAGCAAAATCCTTATTGTTTGTTTCAAAGCTTACCACCGATTATCCATGTTCCTTGAGTGAAGATATTTGGCACAGAAGACTGGGTCATCCCAATGCTCAATTTCTTCATCAACTTTCAGCAGATAAAGCTATCTCAATAAGTAAGAGTACCAAGGCTGTGTGTGATGCATGTAGACTGTGAAAAAGCATTAGATTACCTTTTTCAGCTTCTTATTTTGTTGCTTCTGGGCCTCTTGAGAGGATTCATTGCAATTTTTGGGGGTCTTGCTCCTACTTTGTCAGGCCAAGGCTTTCGTTTTTATGTAATCTTCATCGACAATTGATCTCACTTCTATTGGTTTTATCCACTGAAAACAAAATCACATTTCTTCTCAACATTTCTTAAGTTTCAGAGTCTTGTTGAAAATCAGTTTGCCTGCAAGATTGGTTCTTTTCATTGTGATGGTGGTGGTGAGTTCACAAGTTAAAAGTTTCTTCTACAATTAAAACAAAATGGGATTCAACAATTATATCATGTCCCTACACTCCTCAACAAAATGGCTTAGCAGAAAGAAAGCATAGACATCTTATAGAACTTGGTCTTTCCATGATGTTTGAAAGCAAGATGCCACAAAAATATTGGGTTGAGGCCTTAAGTACATCAAACTTTCTCAGCAATTTACTGCCTACTACCACTCTACCCTCAGCTCAAAGTCCCTATCAGAAGCTATATGGAAAACCTCCTGATTATTCGTCTCTCAGAACATTTGGTTGTGCGTGTTTCCCAATCCTCAGAGAATATGTTTCAAACAAGTTTGATCCCAGGAGCCTCAAGTGTGTTTTTCTCGGATACAATGAAAAATATAAAGGTTATAGATGCTTGTTTCCACCAACTGGAAGAGTCTACATTAGTAGGCATGTTATCTTTGATGAATCCTTCTTTCCTTTTGCCAATATTTATCAGTCTCTGCACCCACCTGAAGATACACCACTGCTATCAGCTTGGCACAAGACTTTCAGAGTCTCTCTTGTGACACAATCTGCAGATACACCACCTATCTCAACACAATATCTAATTCTCATCTCTTCAAATCCGTTTTCTCCTTTTCAAGAAGAAAGTTCATCTGTCTCCACTGAATCAGACTCTTCACCCTCTCCAGATGTGAGTCAAGTTATGCCTACTATTGACATAACTGAAAGATCTGAGCGTGCGCCAGGCTCTGATCCTGCTTCTATAGGCGATAGTCCTTATCTTATGTCTGACAGGTCAGACATATCTCACTCTAATCAACCACCTCCAGCTCCTACAACTCAGTCGCAATACTCTATGGTAACCAGATTAAAGGATGCTATCTCCAAACCAAACCCAAGGTATGTGCTTTTAACACATAAGATAAGTTATCCTGAGCCTAAAATAGTCACTGAAGCTCTCAAAGATCTTGGATGGACAGGAGCTATGGAAGAAGAAATAGATACTTGTGAGGAGACAAACACTTGGTCTCTGGTTCCCTATACTCAAATGAGTATTTCGAACAAAACTCAATGCTGATGGCACTTTGGACAAACTTAGAGAAGGATTAGTGGCAAAAGGCTTTGATAAAGAAGAAGGCATAGACTACCTAGAAACATACAGTCCTGTGGTTCGAACTCCAACAGTAAGATCAGTTCTGCATACTGCAACAGTCATGAACTGGGAAATAAAGCAGCTTGATGTTAAGAATGCCTTCTTACATGGAGAGCTACAAGAGAAAGTTTACATGACTCAACTTGCAGGGTTTGTCGACAAAACCAAACCCAATCATGTATGTCTTCTTCACAAAGCCCTTTATGGTCTAAAACAATCTCCAAGGGCATGGTTTGACAAGTTCAGCAATTTTCTTTTAGAGTTTGGCTTTATATGTGGCAAAGCTGATCCATCTCTATTTGTCTACACTAAGAAACAGGACATTATCATTCTTCTTCTCTATGTGGACGATATGATACTCACTCGGAACAACTCCCGTATGAATGATCATCTCTTAAGTGAACTGAATAAGCATTTCATCATGAAGGATATGGGTAAACTTCACTATTTTCTGGGAATTCAAGCCCAATTTCATGATAATGGCTTGTTCCTTTGCCAACAAAAGTATGCAGAGGATCTGCTTGTTGTAGCAGGAATGAGTGAATGTTCTCCTATGCCTACCCCACTTCCTCTCCAATTAGATCGTGTTCCTGGTCAAGATGTCCCTTTCTTCAATCCAACATACTTCCATAACTTAATAGGCAAATTACAGTATCTGACAATGACGAGGCCTGGTCTAAAGTTTGCAGTCAACGATGTTTGCCAAAAAATGCATCTTCCCACGAACTCTGATTACAACTTACTCAAGAGAATCCTCTGGTATGTCAAAGGTACATTGAAATTTGAGATTTCCTTCTCTAAACACACCTACTTCACTCTTGCAGCATATAGTGATAGTGATTGGACTGGTTGCAAGGAAACAAGGAAATCTACAGGGGGTTTTGTACGTTTCTAGGGAATAATATCATATCTTGGTCAGCTAAAAAGTAACCAACTGTCTCTAAAAGATCCACTAAAGCAGAGTATAGAGCTTTGTCTGAAACAGCTTGTGAACTTACATGGATGAATTTGCTTCTCAGAGATCTTGGTATTCCTCAACACTGTCCAGCTGTTCTGTATGGAGATAATCTCTCCTCTATCTACTTAACAGCAAATCCAGTTCTGCAACCGCGATCAAAACACTTCGAGGTGGATTACCACTTTGTAAGAGAGAAAGTGGCTCTTGGCTCCATAGTGGTGAAACACATTCCAGCCTCTCAACAACTCGCAAACATTTTCACAAAATCACTATCCCACGATGCTTTTGTCTCTCTGAGGTACAAACTTGGTGTGCATCCTTCCCCCACACCAAGTTTGAAGGGGGCTGTTAAGGAGAACAAAGCTAAGGAAAACAAAGTTGAAGAAGAATGCAAAGAAAGTCTAAGTCTGACAAAGACTTTAACACAACCATAATCTCTGTATTAAAGTGACAAAATCAGTCTCTGGCCCAGACACAAATGAACCCACAAAGCCCAAGTTGATGAAGCTTCCCACGAAGTTTCCTTCCTCTTCAACGGCTACTTCAGTCCTCTGTTTCACAAGAGACAAAGCACCTATGCCAGCTATGGATGTACACTTTGGATCCATTCCAATCATGGTGGCATCGAACGGATGATTGACAAGTGTTTAAGTGACTTAGGGTTTTATATTGAGACTATAAATATGAGCTCATTGTAATCTTATGAATCAAGAAAAATAAAATTTTCAAACTATAAATAACTTTTTCTTCAAGAGCTTTCAAGCTCTGCTTTCATACTCATGGTCCAACATTAAACCGAACATCGAACCGACCAAAAAAACCAAATCCCAAATACTAGTAACTGTTTCTTTACTTCTCCATTTCGTAATTATGCAAATAATTGAGTCAAAGTTTGTTTCCTAAAATAGAAGAACAGAGTAACTCATTTTCTATTTCACGTCATTTATTTCCTAGTTTGTTGGGGATCCATGATCCCACATTTGCTTCATGTATTGTTTCCTATTTAAAAAAATGGAAAAGACAAAAAGAGGTAATTACCCAAAAAAAAACATGTTCTGTTTTGTTCTTCTTCTTTACTATTGATCAACACTTTGCTTGGCCCTATTGGGACCTTATCATTGTGTGAGGCAGGTCAATTTTTAATAGGGTTAATTTGCTGAATGGCAAAAAGAAAAAGAAAAATTAAAAACCTAATAAAAAAGGGAAAAAATCTATTAACAATACCTGAAGTAAGTAACATTTGCCTAAAAAATATACGAAATATTTAGATTCCCCAAAAAATACACAACATATTACAAAGTGTTCTATTAATACACAGACATTCGAAATCTGATAGTTTGACACCGCGATTTTAACTCCGTTTACTCGTTAAACGGAAACAGTAAAACGGCGTTTAATTTGTTAACAGCACATTAGTTTACTAATCCAAAAGACCACTATTACCCCTAATTCTATTTTTTTTAGACAAGTTTTCCCCAAATTGAAGAACCCTAATTTAAATTTTCACTTCTCTTCTCTTCTCTCTTGATTTCTTCATTGAGAATGGAAAATTCAGCCTCGTCTGCGAACATCAGATTCGTCGTCAAAAAGAAGAAATCAAGGAATTTAAAGACTCTCTTCGAACATCCACTCAACAAATTTTGACTGGAGCAGTTGGTGATTCAACCATGGTGAAGTCGGATTTGTTTGAAAAAATCGCAGAGGAGAAGAAGCAGCTTGAAAACAAAGTCATGGCATCGAAAGAGAGGGAAAAATTGTTGCGCCAATTCGTTGTTATCACGTGGGAAGGATTCATTGTTTTCACAGCCATGATCTTGACAATTGTGAAGAACTAGTTGGTGTTGTCTTTGTTTTACTAGTCGTGGATTGTCTTTGTTGTAGTTGGTCATGGATTGTCTTTGTTGTAGTTGGTTAAAGTTGTGTTTTATTGTCTTTGTTGTAGTTGGCCGTGGATTGAACTTATGTTTCTTGTATTTCATCATGATTTATGTTCTAGTTTCTTTAGCAAAATACTTTCACAAAAGCAGCTACCAAACAAATTTGATAAGATCGAAAGTGAATAGATCTTGATTAAGAGTTGATAAGATTCTGCAACTTACAACCAAAAGTCACACACCAAAAAGCAAGCAACAGAAGTTCCAAAAGAAGAAGAACCAAACAAATTTAACGTGGTGGAGGACCATTGATTTTTGTAGCAGTAGATCTCCACACATCAAAAACTTGACCAGTGTAAGGGGAAATATAGCATCCATATCCTCTTGGAATTGGAGGCTCACGGGTACGACCACGTCCCCGTCCACGACCATGTCCACGACCACGTCCACGACCACGACCACGTCCACGAGAAGTTGAGGCAGTTGGAGCACTTGATGGATCCGGATCAACTTCTTGTTGTGTAGAACTAGCAGCTGAAGTAGATTGGCTTTGAGCATTCCTCATCCTCGTTGGTGCATTTTGAATGCTCCATGGATCATCATCCTATTACACCATCATCAAAGTAGTCACTGAATTAGAAAGTAACAATAGAAAGGAGACACATAAGACATAGCTCATTACATACCGTAGTTTTCGAGGCCTTCCCCTTTTCCGTTTAGGACCTGTTTCCATAGCTGGAGCTCGAGTACAAGTGCTTATGTTAAGACCAATTTGCTTACAATTACTACATGTGACAATCCTTCCTTTCCTTGTAGCCTTTGTCGGGTTTGATGATGATTCATGTGCCTCCTTTATCCAATCATACTTCTTTGGACGTCCTTGCATTCTCTTTTTTTCAGGTATTTGAATCGGATCTTTGTCCAACTTTTCCCACAATCTATCACCATTCACGGTTCTAATGTTGTCACGATAAGTGTCTTGCCACTTAGATGTCAAGTAATAGTCATCCACATAGCTGTAATATATTAAGAAGAGTGAGTGAGTTAGACCTTACATATATAAAGAATTTAAAAGAAACTAATGTGTAATAGGGATAACTTACTCTTCTGGATCACGGTTAATGTCACTTATGACATGAATTGCATGGCTACAAGGTATTCTTGTGAGATCCCACTGGTTGCAAGCACAATGCTTATACATCAGATTTACCTCGTAGCTACAATCTTGTTCAACAACCTCGTACAAGTTTTCACTGCTTTGTATCACAGAGCACAACTCACTGTCAGTGCGGTTTTGCTCAAAAATCTTCATTATGTTTGGTGGAAACTTGCTGGCCCACTTGTTGGTTTTATCACGCCTCCAAGTTATACGCCTCAGTGCAAGCCTCCTAATCTCCTCAAGCATGTCAATCAAAGGCAACTTACGCGCTTCTTTGATTGTTCTGTTGAAACTCTCTGACAGATTGTTGCAAACATTATCACATCGTGCCTGTGGACTGAAAAAGCTTTGCACCAAGTTTTTGGTTCTGTTTTCAACATGTCCTCATATGCAACTGGATCAAACGCTTTCAAAGCCTCCATGTTATACTGATAATCACCAGGAGCTGAGCTTTTTGCCACTGCCCAGAAATAGTTCTCATACTCAGACATCCCATACACCTTTTTCCAATTGGCGAATATGTGTCTAGCACAATGCCCGTGCTCTGCTTCTGGTAGGAGATCTGCAACAGCATTTATTAATCCCTTTTGTTTGTCAGAAATGAAAGTAAATCCCTTGCCTAACCCTAAATCCAACTCTGTCTTCAATTTACCAACAAACCAAGCCCATGAATCATTATCCTCCACTCTAACTATAGTCCATGCAAAAGGAAAGATCATGTTATCAGCATCTCGGCCAACAGCTGCGAGAATCTCACCTTTGAGCTCCCATTTCATGAAAGCTCCATCAAGCCCAATAATAGGTCGACAACAACGCTTCTAACTCTCCCTAAGCTGTTCAAAACTGATGTAGAATCTATCAAATACTAGCTTACCATCAGTACGAGGAATAGTCACAATCTCTGTACTCGCATTGTTAGAACGCCTCAGCTCACCCTCATAATTCCACAACTTGGCAAATTGTTCCTTCTGACTTTCTATAACCATATCTAGAGCCAATCTCCTTGCTTTCCCGCATATCCACTTAGAGACAGATAAATTATACCTCATCATGATCTCATCCTTGATGTCAGTCCACTTAATACCAGGTCTTCGTCTTGCTTCATCTTTGAATAACATCGCAACTGTCCTCTGTTTCAACATCCTAGCTTTGCTACTCTTCATATGGTCATGGTTATTAACATATGTTTTAACCATCCACTTCCCTTTTGGTTTCTCCACTGAGCAATAAATCTTCCACTTACACTCCTTTTTGTACAGATTGCTCCCAATTTAGTAGGCTCCCATCTACACAACTTAACATCGTAGTTTGTCTTTAGAACATATCTCAACAACTGATCTTTAAACTCATCTCCACTATTGAATGTATGCATTAACCACAAGTAAGGTGATTTGTCTTTACTGTAATTCATTCTTGAAATCTCAGTTTCCGTTCTATTGAAATCTTCCCATTCGTCGTCTGTGTCAACAGCAGGAGCAGGATGTTCAGCATCCCTACACTGTCTCTCGGATTCATCCTCCTCATTTGGATCATCAGCAACAGGTTCATGATCTTCATTTGCAGCTTCTCCTTGCTTATCATGCACATCACCTAGCCCAGCAACATCTTCATTACGGATATCATCCATAAATGACAGAAATCGAATATCGTCTCCTGCTTCTTCTATAACTTTTGCTCCAACTTCTTCTCCTTTTTCAACACCATCATCATCAACACTTCCATGATTCTCAGCATGTTCTCTGTCTTTCTCACCTCCTTGATTCTCATTCTCAGCATGTTCTTTCTCTTTCTCACCTCCTTGATTCTCATTCTCAGCAGCTTCATTCTCTCCGTCTTCATTCACTATTTCCTCATTCTCAGCCCTTGGAGGAAGTACACATTGCTCAACAAATACATCAACTTCACCTCCTTTAATAGCAAGAGCACACATTTGCATAATCTCTGCATCAGAACTTAGATGAAAGATACCCTTGACTGCATCCATATTTTTGTGTGGGAGTTTGTACCAAAGTTGTTCCACATAACCGCCGCCTAATTCAAGCTTTTCAATAAAATCATCAAAGATGCTCCAAGTCATATAATCCGGATCGACCACTAAGTCTTTCTTCACAGATCCTCCATGATATATCCAATTTGAATCCTTAGCATACATAAGTCCTCCATAATACAAATTCACTTTGATACTCTCACTGCATAATCAAAGAAGAAATTGAATGAACTCAAATCCCACACCAAATCGTAGCAAATCGAACAAAAATTGGATTCTAACAAAACCTAGTTTCACAATCGAAACAAGTAACAACGTTAGAAAACCCGACATCAACATTTCTAAACCATACCTCATCTTCCCCGAGTCTCGAAGTCGCTATCTTCTACAGCTGGAAGTCTCGAGTTTCGAAGTCACCAGTCGAAGTCGAAGTCGATTCAGTTACTAGAATCGAATGGAAAGTCTAGAGAGAAGATCGATTTCGGGGCAAGACAAAATTGATTTGAGGAAAAAAATTCTAGGGTTTGTGGTTCTTCAATTTGGAGAAAACTTGTCTAAAATAAAATAGAATTAGGGGTAATAGTGATCTTTTGGATTAGTAAACTAATGTGCTGTTAACAAATTAAATGCCGTTTTACTGTTTCCGTTTAACGAGTAAACGGAGTTAAAATCGCGGTGTCAAACTATCAGATTTCGAATGTCTGTATTAATAGAACACTTTGTAATATGTTGTGTATTTTTTGGGGAATCTAAATAGTTCGTGTATTTTTTAGGCAAATGTTACTTACTTCAAGTATTTTAAAGGTTTTTTCCCAATAAAAAATCATAAAATGAGTGTCCATGATTTTGCCGCACGGAAAGTTTTGGTTAGGTTTTTAAATGTTTTTTTTTCCTATAGAGCCAATTTTCCCTTTTTAATATGCAACAACTGTTAGTTTTCTTCCATATTCAAAAATGCGGTCTCCGCGGCCGTTCAGACGATGGTTAAACGTTCGGCGATAGGGAATCGCCGCAATTTTGATGTAATCGGTGAAAAACACAAAACCGTTGAAAAAACTCATATTTTCAGTTTTTCGAGTTTAGAATAGGTTAATTATATGTTAGATTTATAAGTTTTATGTGTAAAAAACAAGAAATACGCAAAAAAAAAAAATCAAAAATCGTGTAAAAACTATCAACGACGGCTGAAGATTAGGGTTACAGAAGGAGACTCGGGTTGAAGATGAAGACGAAACTACGATAGTGCCCTTCATTAAAGAAAAATAAAAGAAAATGTAACCAAAAACACAAGTCACAGTTCGAACTCAAGACCTGTGAGATAAAAAAACACTCAGCTACCCACTGGACCATTGATATATGTTACGCGCATTTTCGCTTTAAAAATATATAAAATATATAAATACATATAAAATAAAATATTCCAAATTAATTGATTTTAGGCCACCTCAACCGTCGATTGCGCCAGGTAATATTTTGAACATTGGTTTTCTTTCTTAAAAAAATAACAATTTTAAGTTTCCGATTTCAAATTAATTGTAATTTTAATTATCAAAACAAAAATTTATTTTAATTTTTCATTATTTTATGACTAGTTAAAAAGCGCATTAATTTGAACGGGCCCATTTTTCCAAACCTAAAATTACGATTTTATGATTACTTGCGAATTAAATCTGGTAATTAACTGGAAAACTATTCAATCAACAAATAAATCTCGCAAAGAATACGGCCAAAGAAATAAACACAGAATGAAAAGTGATTTAACATTCATTTCCAGATATCAAATACCTAATCACGAACTGTTACATCCAAAATAGCAAAACCAGAAACAGAACCAAAGACAACACATAGAACCATAAGCAAATCCAGAACACTCTTCATAGTCTCAATCTAATCTAATTACCAACCACCACCACCGCTTCCTCCGTAACCACCACCTTCGCCACCACCGTATCCACCGCCCTCGCGTCTACCACCACCGTAGCTCCCGCCACCACCACCTCCTCTTGAGGAGTAACCACCACCACCACCGCTGTATCCACCCTCACGTCTACCTCCACCACCACCACCTCCGTAACCACCACCACCACCGCTGTATCCACCACCGCCTCCGCTGCGGTATCCACCGCCGCCACCACCACGGCCGCCTCCGCCACCGCTTCCACGAGACTGAGCTTCGTTCACAGTGATGCTGCGACCATCGAGCTCCTGTCCGTTCATGCCCTCGATGGCATCTTTCATGGATTTCTCATCCTTGAAAGTGACGAATCCGAATCCCCTTGATCTTCCAGTCTCACGATCGTTAATGATCTGTAAACAAAAACAAAACAGATCAGCAACAAATCCAACATCGATAAACCACAACGAGAAAATTTGCAAAAAAGAGAAAAACCGATCGATCTCCGGGCTCATGAAAGCAGGAAGATGAACGTACCGATTTGGGAAAAACAAGTAACAGTAACAAAGAACGAGAGAACATAGTAACAGTAATTCGAATCAAGTAACAGAGAAACACAGATCGGAACAGATCCGTCGAGGATCAGATCATCGGAAACCTCCGGGTGTCCGATCTCTGCGTGTAACCGACCTTGGAATCAACAACGTCGCCGTATTGAGAGAAGGCAGTCTCGAGAGCTCTGTCATCGGTGGCCCATGCTAGACCTCCAACGAAGCACCGGTACTCAACATCTGCGGACGCCATTGAAAAAGAAAGATCTAGGGTTTCGGTGAAGAAGAGAGAGCGGTGTGAGATTTGTGAAGAATGAGGAAGACGAAGAATCAATTTATAAAGGGGCTGAGGTATTAACTAAGGTTAGATATTTTCTAGGGTTAGTGTCGGTTTAAGTGAAAATTGGTTTAACTATGGTTATGGGTTTGGTTAAGCTGGTAGTGGTTGGGAGACACATCACGTGACCGCTTTTTGGTTTGATAAAGATGCGAGAAAAGATATTTTTTCCAAGAAAAATATCTCGGGACTCGGGAGAAAATATCTGATTACGAAATGACATATTTACCCTTAAGCCTCAAATTGCAATCACATGTCGCTCACACGACTGATACTGGGCCCATAATTATTGGGCCGAAAATCAATGCAAATATTTTCTCGGAGATTAAAAAAAAAATTAATTTGTTGACAGTGGGATTTGAACCCACGCCCTTTCGGACCAGAACCTTAATCTGGCGCCTTAGACCAACTCGGCCATATCAACTTTCATGCTTCTTATCATCATACATTTTATTAGAGCACTGATACATTTAGTATTAACAGATTTCATTTCGATATATTAGGTATGTTTGTGCGTTGAGGCTATTGCATTTGCAATACTGCAATCTGCAAAATCTTGTTAGTATATGTTTCCACAGCAAGTAATCACATTCGAGTAGATATAGGATTCACTGTGCTTTCTTATATGAGCATACAAAAGATTTAGTATAGAGATCGCTTTGGGTATGTGATTTGGTATAAAACGAGCATGATATTTAATGATTAGTATCTGGTGGTATTGATGTTTAAAAATAAAATCGTTGATGTATGCGTCATATTTTTCTTCCATGTTTTTAATACCTCATCCGAGATAAGACTTGGTTTATTCAGAGTTTCTAAAATAAACGAAAGTCCGATTACGTTTTCGTATACCATATATGAAAAAATGGATGGGAGAAGTACAAAAAATATGGTTGATGATCCAATTTATGACAATGAAGGCAGCAGAAGATTAATTAAGATGAAATTGTAACAGACGTAAACTTTCAGGTGAAACATATTTGTCCTAGTCCAAGCTTTGTCACATCACATGAATAAACTTCTCAAATAATTAATTACTACTTGTTCCAAAGCACTACCTTTCAAACATAGTGATTATAAAGCCTAGAACCTTTTTATTTGTACATAAATACTTTTATCTTCTTGAATCCTCTAGTTCATGCCTTCTTCTTTGAATCAACACGTCCACCACGACGACGACTAATGCGAGTTAAGTTAGCCTCTTGCACAATGATTATGCTGCAGTACCCGAGCTTCTGACCGTTCATTAATGATATCCCACAAGGACTTCTCGTTTTCAAAATCCCATATACTTTTGGGTTTTCATCATCAAAATGATCTTCAATGACTTGTGAAACAAAGATAAACAAATTACATAGAAAGTATCTTTCGTAAAATGGTTAAATGTCCATATATACGACATATTCTACTAAAATTCAACTTAATATTCTTTTTAGTAGGGTTAAATAGCTAAAGGAGCGGGCTTGTAAACATGATACATTTAAAAAGAGATCCTCTCTACGGTTACAATCATCAAAATCATCAACTCACCTTTGATTTGCCTTATCTCGACACAAAACAACTCTGTTCTACTAGAATTCGACTACATATTATCTTTTTCTTTATTTGAATATTGTAGTTGATAAACAAATTGTAAAAATAATAATAATGATAAATAATCTCTATGAGTATGCATATTCGGCCCTGGCATTATATAACACCATAACTTTAATTAACTAACCCTTGTCTCACTATAACTTTCTGAAACATCATAAATAAAAATTACTCACTGATTAATTCTCATAGCAAAAAGTACACAAATAGTAAAGAGAAAATAAACTAAAAATGGCTGCATACAAGAAAAGCCTTGCTGTTCTTTTTATATATTGTTACTGTTTTGTAAAATATGAGAAGCAACAAGAAATTAGGATATGAAACTATAACAAAAAAATATAATTACATGATGCAGCTCTAACAACCCGAATTTATGTGTCAAAATTCTAATCAACGATTGCCATATTAGTTGTAAAACTTTTGCAAGATATCCATCGTAATGTTCAATTCTTTATATAGGTGTAAATCTTTATTATATTAGATCGATGTGAAATTTTCACCACATGTTATTATTGTAATGTAGGCAGGAAATTTTGTTGTCATGTTCAGAAACCTTATTATGTCTTTTTTTTTTTTGAAATTCCAGTAAATACAAGAATTGTAAACCAAAAATAAAATGGTAGTGATAATAGGCAAACCGACTTTACATTATACTATGACCTTATGTAACAACATATCTTAAAAAGGTATTTTGTCAGTTTTTTTTAATATTCCAGGTAATAAAATAAATTGCTAACCAAAAATGAAATGGTAATGTTGATAGTCAAACCAAACATATTATGCCATGACCTTATTTAACAACATAATTTAAAGTATTATGTCATTTTTTTTTAATATTCAAGCTAATACAAAATTTGTGAACCAAAAAAAAAATGAAATGGTAATGACTAATGATGATAGTCAAACCCTATGAATATACATTATGACATTACCTTATATGACAACATATATTTATTCAGCAACGCTTCTCTTACTATAAATTTGAAAACATCACAATTATTAATGTCCATAGCAACTCAAGTACAAAAGCAGAAAAGAGAAAGAAATAAAACAATGACTTCATACAAGAGCCTTGCTTTTTGTTTATTCGCTACAATGATGGTTATATTATTAGTCTTTTGTGGAAACGGAGAAGCTAAACGTATAGAAAACTCACATGATGGGATCGAATCTTTGGGATATGGAGTTATAGGAAAAGATAGAATTTTAGGATGCAATTTTCATAATCCAAAAAAATGTATCAAAAATATAGTTAACCATTATCGTCGTGGTTGTGGATATCTTACTAGATGTCATCGTAGCTCTAATGGTAGATCCTAGCTATTTTCATATTTCTGAATAAAAATCATCATTCTTATAAATATAAAAGTAATATATTGTTATCAAGTAATGTTTTTCAATTGTGAAATTACTAAATGTTAAATTTTTTTTTAACAAATAATTTATTATTTAAACGAAACCAGTCACATCTGCATTTACCAAATAAGAGATAGAAGTGCTTAAAAAGAATAAATTGTGCTAAGAGAACAAACATTGCATGCAAGAAAATCCATTTCTATATTTTTTTACTTATCCAGTGGTTGATCAAGGGTTCATTAATATTTTTACACCAAGAAATCTATGGTTCGATTCTCAGAGAATGCAATTTATTAATAATTATGCAAATTAATGGATGCAACCATGAGATCTTCAGCGTTGTGCAAGAAGAAGAAGAACAAGAAGAAGAAGAAGAAGAAGAAGAAGAAGAAGCACATAATTCTAGACGACGCCGTCGCCACCTTCTTTCTTCGTCTCATCGCTTCGTCGGGACTCTACGACGGAGATGTCACAACCCGAAGTAACATTACCGAATGCGTTCATCGCCAGTTACTTTATGCGTTCGTCAGATTCCCTACTATGTATCCCCCAAGTTGGTACATTCTCCATCGTAAACCCAACAAGAACATTCCGAACAAGATTTCTTTACGATTGGACAAAATCGATCCATTTCCCCACACGCTATCAAATGTATATGCTCGGTTTACTTGTAAATAGGAAACCGGTTTGGTATAGAGATAGGAAGTAATTTAGTCTTTGGTTAAGTCTTGGTAATTAATTGTATATATACACATACATAGACGTTGTAATGCTTTAACGAAATCAATATGAGAATTTTTTTCCCAAAGATTCATCTTCTCTAATATGGTATCAGAGTAATCTATGCTCGAATCCCTGATTTTCCTTCTTTTTCATTTGAATTCTTTGATTTTCTTCTGTTTTCACCGATTGATTGTGAGATCAAGCTTCGATTTGAGTTTTGGTTGACATTAGAAGCTTCAATCCGCTGCTGTGAGCTTCGTCTTTGGTTCAACCTTACTTTTGAGTTTTGATTCTTACCTATGGCGAAACAAGGAAGGAAGTTACGCAATCGTTCATCTCAATCTGATGGAGAGGCTTCTACACTATAGGATCGAACTAGATCTTCTTCTCCTATCGAACCTGAAGTCGCGATGCATGTTCCTCGAAAATTTGTTCATAATCGTGGTAATACTGGTCAGATCATGTAGGAATGGAGTCATACGACAATGCACATAGTCCATTCTTCCTACATTCAGCCGATCATCCAGGTTTATCCATTGTTACTCATATACTCGATGGTAAGAACTATAACAACTGGTCGATAGCAATGAGCATAAGTCTAGATGTGAAAAACAAATTAGCATTTGTTGATGGATCTCTACCTAGACCGGATGTTCATGATGCCTTTTTTAAGATCTGGAGTAGATATAATAGCATGGTTAAGGCGTGGGTGATGAATGTAGTGAATAAAGAGATATATGATAGTATATTGTACTATGAAGATGCTGCTGAAATATGGAATGACTTGTTCTTGAGGTTTCGTGTAAACAATTTACCACGAAAATATCAATTGGAACAATCAATATACACATTGAAACAAGGATCACTTGATCTTTCTACCTACTACACAAAGAAGAAGACACTTTGGGAGCAACTTGCTAATACAAAGTCTCACAATGCTAAGAAGTGTAATTGTGATCAAGTGAAAGAGTTATTGGATGATGCTGAAACTAGTAGAGTGATTCTGTTTTTGATGGGGTTGAATGATAGCTTTGCTAATATCAAAGGTCAAATCTTGAACATGAGACCTATGCCAGGAATGTCAGAGATCTATAACATGTTGGATCAAGATGAAAACCAACTTCTTGTTGGAGTGGCATCTCGCATGACATCTAGTCCAGCTGCTGCTTTTCAAGTTCAAGAGTCCACTATCTCTTCAGACTCTTCACACATTCTCTTGTCTCATGGTGGTTTCAAGAAGCCTAAATGTTCCCATTGTTTCAAGCTGGACATACGGTTGATAGATGCTACAAGGTCCATGGCTTTCCCCCTTCTGAAGGCAAAATCTTCTCAAACAATGGGAGCTGCCAATCTTGCTTCTCTCAACATTTATCCCAATGGAGGAACTGGTAGTCTTTCTTCTATCAACAGTTCACCTACAGTCTCCTCAGAACAGAAGATGGGAAATGAATTCGAGAATATGTCCAAGGATCAGATTCAGACAATGATCTCATATTTTAGCACCAAACTCCATACTCCTAGTGTTGCATCTCAGACTAATAATCTTTGTGCTTCGACTTCCACTTCAATGCCTGTTATCTCCTTGGTTTCATGTACATTTCTGAATCTATATCATAACTCCTACTATAAGATGCTAGTTTCTTCCATATCTACAGAACCAGAAGTGTATCTTAGAGCTTGGATAGTCGATTCAGGGGCTACACATCATGTTATCCATGATAGAAGTCATTTTGTAGAATACAAACCCTTAGATCATACATATGTGAGACTCCCTAATGACTACACAGTTAGGATAGTGGGCATAGGATTCATTCAACTAGCTGATGCTCTCTCTCTCTCTCTCTCTCTACAATGTGTTATATATACCTGAATTTAAATTCAATCTGCTGAGTGTCAGTGTTTTAACTAAAACTTTAAATTCTGAAGTAAGTTTTACGGCTGATGCATGTTTCATTCAGGGAATTACACGGGAGTTGATGATTGGTCAAGATAGTCAAGTTGGGAACTTTTATGTTCTGGATTTCAATACTGCAAATAATACCTTCTCTTTAAAAGGTATTTCTCCATCATGTGCTAGTATATTAGTTGATTCAGTCACTTGGCATAAAAGATTAGGCCATCCATCTCAAACTAAGATAGATTTTCTTTCTCATGTATTGAATTTGGGAAAGTTAAAAATGAATAAACATGTTTCTGATGCTTGTCATATATGTCATTTATCTAAACAGAAGCATCTACCATTTAAGTCACAACATAATATGTGTGCTACACCTTTTGAGTTAGTTCACATTGATACATGGGGTCCGTTTTCTGTACCAACTGTTGATGGTTATAGATATTTCCTCACAATTGTTGATGACTATAGTAGAGCAACTTGGATATACTTACTTTATCAGAAATAAGATGTTTTAGAAAATTTTCCTACTTTCTTTAAAATGGTTGAAACTCAATATGATAAGAAAGTAAAATCTATTAGATCTGATAATGCACTTGAGTTGAAATTTACTGAAGTGTTTTTGTCTAAAGGTATTATTGCTTTTCATTCTTGTTCTAAAACACCTCAACAAAACTCTGTGGTAGAGAGAAAGCATCAGCATATTTTGAATGTTGTTAAAGCTCTTTTATTTCAATCTCACATACCATTAGAATACTGGGGGGATTGCATCTTAACAGATGTTTTTCTTGTCAATAGATTACCATCCCTATTTCTAGATAATCAATCTCCATATGAAAGATTAACTGGTAAACTTTCTCATTATCAGTCTCTGAAATCCTTTGGTTGTTTATGTTATAGTTCTACATCTTCAAAAGGTAGACATAAGTTTGAACCTAGGGCTAAGGCATGTGTATTTCTATGATATCCAGCTGGTTACAAGGATACAAGCTATTAGACATAGAGACACACACTGTTTCTGTCTCTAGACATGTAATTTTTCATGAGGATATTTTTCTTTTTGCATCATCTAATATCAAGGATGATACAAAAGATTTATGTCCTCTATTACAGTCTCTTGTTTCCTTTGATGTTCCTTTGCCTCTTGTGCAAACATCTTCTGATACACATCCAAATCATGATGTGTCATCTTCTGAGGCTTTGGTTCCTTCTGAATCTAAGTCTCGCAGACAATCCAAACCACCAAAATACTTGCAGGACTTTCATTGTTATAATAATAATCTTACTAAGAAAACTACTCCTTATCCTCTCACAAATTATATTTCTTATTCATACTGATCTGATCCCTTCTATGCTTTCTTAAACTTCATTACTTATATCCCTATACTAGAAAGATATTCAGAGGCCAGGGATTTTAAGGCCCGGTGTGATGATATGGGTGTGGAAATGGGTGTTATGGAACGTACTGATACTTAGAATATTTGTGATTTGCCTGAGGGTAAAGTAGATATCGGTTGTAAGTGGATGTATACAGTAAAGTACAATGCAGATGGGAGCCTTGAAAGGTATAAGGCTAGGTTGGTAGCCAAAGGATATACACAACTAGCTACTGTCAAAATTCTCTTGGCAGTTGCACCAAAGCTGAAATGGTCTCTTACTCGATTAGACATTTCTAATGCTTTTCTTAGTGGTGAATTGGATGAGGAAATATATATGAAATTGTCTCATGGATTGCTGAGCTTAAGAGGGCGAGGGCGGGGGGGGGGGGGGACAAGTGACTCCTAATGTTGTTTGTAGATTATTGAAGTCTATTTCATGGTTTAAAACAAGCATCTCGACAATAGTTCATCAAGTTTCCATCCACTTTGAGTTTGTTGGGATTTGAGAAATGCTATGGTGATCACACGATGTTTGTGAAGCAATTTTTTGGGAAGTTTTTGGTTGTGTTAGTCTATGTAGATGACATCTTGATTGCCAACACTGATGATGATGCAGTTACAGATTTGATAACACAGTTGAGTATTCATTTCAAGCTCCGGAACCTTGGTGCTCCCAAGTTTTTTCTTGGCTTGGAGATTGCTAGATCTCACACTGGTATATCTATTAATCAGAGGAAGTATACATTAGATCTTCTGGAATCAAGTGGTTTCTTTGGCTGTAAAACTTCTTCTATATCTATGGAGCCTAATCAGAAGCTTTATAAGACTGGTGGAGATCTTATTGATGATGCTAAACAGTATAGAAAATTGGTTGGTAAACTTCAATATTTGACTATCACCAGGCCTGACATTGCGTTTGCAGTATCCAAGCTAGCTCAGTATTCTTCTGCTCCTAGAGATACTCATCTCAAAGCAATTCACAAAGTCCTTCGTTATCTCAAAGGAATAGTGGGTCAATGACTTTTATATGCTGCAGATGACAAGTTTGATCTCAGAGGATATTCTGATTCGGATTGGGGAGCATGTCCAGATACTAGAAAGTCTGTGACAGGTTATGCTATGTTCCTAGGTGATTCTTTGATATCTTGGAAGTCCAAGAAACAATCTACTGTCTCTTGTAGCTCTGCTGAAGCAGAATACAGAGCAATGTACATGGCTACAAAGGAACTCATCTGGCTTGCTCATGTATTGGTGGATTTGAAGGTTCATTTTGTTCCTCCTGTGTACTTATACTGGGACAACACTGCTACTTTACATATTGCCAGCAATCATGTGTTTCACGAACGCACAAAGCACTAGATTGTCATAAGGTGAAAGAGATGATTGATTGTGGTTTCTCAAGACAATGTTTGTTCGCACCAATCAACAACTTGCGGACATGTTGACAAAGGCTTTATATCCTTCTCCTTTTCGAGAAAATATATCCAATGGGTGTGCTTAACATCTTTGCACCTTCATCTTGAGGGGAATATCAAATATATATACTCGGTTTACTTGTAAATAGGAAACCAGTTTGGTATAGAGATAGGAAGTAATTTAGTCTTTGGTTAAATCTTGGTTAATTGTATATATGCACATACATAGACATTTTAATGCTTTAACGAAATCAATATGAGAAAATGTTTTCCCAGAGACTAATCTTCTCTAATACACGCCGTATGGATCTGCTGTGGTCACAATCGGACCAGAGATGTATGTATTCGGTGGATGCGATGGCTACAAAAAGCGCACATCGCGTGTGATTCTCATCGATTGCAGAACTCACATGTGTCATTTGCTCCTGAATATGAGAAGGGTTCGCTACCGAGCAGCCGCTGGAGTAATTGACGGAAAAAATCATTTACGTAATCGGAGGTTGCAAGGTGCGATCCTCGGATTGGATCGAAGTGTTCGATGTAAAGAATCAGGTTTGGAATCGGCCTGTCCCTGGTCCGTACACTTCCGGTAGTTGTAGAGGAGAGTTTGTGACATTTGTGGTAATGAAAGAGAAGATTTACGTTTTGGATCTTCATTGTTGTTTTTCTTACGAACCCAAAACCCGTAAATGGAAATCATGGGTCAGTGAGACTGAATTGAGGAGTTTGTGGCAAGAGTCTTGTTGTGTGGTAGATGATAACAGTATACCATTGATCTTCGGTGTACTCTTGGACATCAAGTAGTCGTATATGATCCAAAGGAAGAAGATTGGAAATGTGTAGATTTGGGGAAAACTGGAATCAGTTTGCCTAATCTTTTTTATTACAAGTCTAAAATGGCAAATTTGGGTGGAAAGTTGGTGATTTTGGGCTGTAATCAGAGCCGGTGTACTGAGGGGCAGAAAGATATCTGGTGCGTAGAGATAGCTTTGGAAAGACGTCAAGGAGGTGAGACTTGGGGGAAGGTCGAATCAGTCGAGTGTGTACTTACATCGCCGAATTCGCCTACCATTGAGCTTTGTCGTACTGTTACGGTTTGATGTTTCGTGGGATTGTTTCTTGCAGGTATGTTTCTGTGTTTGATGATGAATTCTAATGTTTATACATTTTCTTTAGCATCAAAGCTTAGTTAGACTTTTCATGAACTTGCAGGTGAAGGATCTCTTTATTACATTTACCATTTGAGCATTTTGTTGATCTGAGAGCAAATATGAAGTATAATGGCTAAGAAGATGTTACATGACGCTTCAAGAGTAAATAGTCCTTCTTAACATTTGTGCATAGTGTGAAAATTCTTACAGAATTAGCCTTAAATAGATTTCTTAAGCTGTAAAAAGGGTAGGACATTCTTTTAGCTACATATATACAAAAATAGTTACTAAACTTATTGAAATGCATCTTTACTTAGCTATCTTTTGGTTTTTGTGCAGTCAGATGCCTCTTTGTTTGCTTTTAGATATATAATTCCTCTGTAAGTAATCACATTCATATATAGCAAATCTTGGTTTAGAGATGAAGCAAAACAACGGTTTAGTTAACCGGTGGTTGAAATTACAATATCAAATTCAGGAAATACAAAGACCTGAAGCTATCTATATAGAATACACAGAGAAGAAAATATTATTTGTATGTAACATTTGTATCTACCCCAAAATTTATTCTCGTTTTAACATTAACAAGACCCATTGTGCTTCTACTGGCTTCTAGTATATGATCAAATATGAAATCTTGGTTCAGAGATGTGAAAATCGTCTGGGAGCAAAACAAACCGGTTTACTTTAACGGTAGTTATGATCTTATTATTAGTGATTACAAATATACACGAAACTTTCTTGATCTTTTATTAATAGTAATACATCTACCGAGATAAGACTTCGTTTATACTGAAAGTCTGATTACATTCTAGTACTCAAGACTTTGCTGCGTCACAACATCACATGAATAAACTTGTCAAACAATTACTACTTGATGCAAAGCACCATCTTCCAAACATCCCTATCCCTATACATATAAAACACAAGTTATAGAAAGACTCCTAAATCCTACTACGTAATAGGAATTAATTGGGGCTCCTTAGGCTAGCCACATCAGCCACAAAATAAGTTTTAAGACAACGCCACGTGGCAACCTACTAAATCCATTACCTTCGTTTCATGGATCATGCAAAGCTCTTTTATAATGTCGTTTGAAAAAGTTAGTATAATTAGTATAATGGGCCTGCCATTTAAAGAATTATACAGCCCAAAGAAAGTAATAAAAATATCAACGGGAAAATAGTTCGTCGTCCTCAGAAGCTCGACATTCATTTTCCCAAACCTAGAAAATCAGTCGCCGTTACCAAATTCTTAGCTTTCTTACCGATGATTCCTCTTACGAACCTCAAACAAATCTATCACCGTTACCACTTCGTCATCTTTATTGCCCAGTCACTCATTGCAATTCAATGGTTTTAAAGGCCACTACTCCCTCATTCATGACCTCCCAATCCGTCGCTTATAAAACCAAACCCTCCTTCCAGCAACACCCACAGCCTTTATAATCTAAACAAGGCATCTAAATCTTTCAACAGTTTCGCGAAAATTGAAGGCGAATTTTGCAAGGACGAAGTCTTAGCACGCCTGATTCACTTCTGGGAAAGCCCGCAATTTTAAGAAAGGGAACATGCTCATGGGTCTCGAACTACTTCTCATCGATTCAGAGGTATTCCAATTGTATAGATTTAACCCAAGTCTATGATATGTAAGTAACTTGGACTCTGGATAAGAAAATTTCGTCAATGGTTTTATGTCATTAGCAATTTGAAGGGATTTACCTCACCTTCCGCCGTTTACCTCATCCTCAAACTGATTTTTATTATGTTCTTTTTCTCGTCACGAAATCCTGTTTACTTCTATGTTCTAGACGGTTTAGGTTTCTTGATTGTTCCTGCATTTGTTGATTCACATTGAAATAAAATTCCATATTTGTTTTTGTGACAGCTAAAATTTCACTCATCTCTTCTCTGTTTTGCTAGAAGATGTGAGGACATAGATGGTTTAAAGAAGTGATGGCAACAACTTACACAGAGGTAGGAAGGGTTGTTTGAGTTTGAGACTTGAGATGGTGGGTCTTTTACAAATATTGCTTTGATTCTTTGTGTCAAAACCATAAAATGTCTACTACATCACCTTCTCATAATACAAGCAAGAGAAGCCAATTATAAAAATTTAGTTTGGACCTGAGAATAACAAAATGGGTGCTCTAGCATGGACAATAAGATTTCGAAACAGAGACTAAAGGAGAAGAATAAGAAAACCTGGGAATTTTTTAAGGAGAACACTGAGAATATACTCATCTTTATTGAAGGTAGACATGAAGTACATGGAATTTCTCAGGTATATCTACAATTCTTGATAGTTTTACTTTACAAACTCCATACAAAATGTGTTGAGTAGTTTTGTATAGGATGAATCGAAACCACTATCTGGTGTCTTTTGTGTGATTTCAGTTTGTGGCTTTTAACAAATATTGAGAAATTAGAGTTAGAGAGAAGTTGGGAATTCGGTGGTGGGTGTCGTCATAATTCGTCCACGATGGAGTAGGGAAGACGTGAACCATCGGGGAAGAGTTTTAAAAGGGCAAGAAAATAAGAGTTTCAACATAAGTAGAATAGAGACAGAAGCAGCGAAGATTGTGAGGAGAGAAAGTCAAAGATATATTGGAAAAAATGGTGATAAATTCGAGAACAGTCCCAAGAAAGTCATGGCCGGCCTTTCTTGAAGAAAGAAATAAGGCGTATGGATATATGAAAAGCAAACAAGCATTCTAAGAAGAAGAGAAGATGTCGCTGAGAAAGGATAAAACTTAAGTTCATTCCGGCTCCAAATGACAGAAGAAAAATAAAGGATGTAGTTGATGGTGTGTAAAGAGAGCGGTGTAGAGGAGTATGAAGGATAGAGCTACAACTTATCAGGGACTGGATGGTGAAAATGTCATTTTTAGCATGGTTGATGGAAGCATTATAAAATATAAAGATTAACTGTTTGCATATAAGGTATATGACCTATATGATGTTTTTCACAAATCATGTGTTTTAAAGATATAACAAGTCTTCTTACTAAATACCAAATATACCAAATTTGACGACTAAACACTCTCTCCAACCATGGGTTACCACGCTATAGAGTTCTTATTTGAAGCAATTAAGATTGGATGTGTGTGCGTGTGAGTGAGTGAGAGAGAGAGAGAGAGGGAGAGGGAGGGGGAGGGGGAGAGAGAGAGAGAGAGAGAGAGAGAGAGAGAGAGAGAGAGAGAGAGAGAGAGAGAGAGAGAGAGAGAGAGAGAGAGAGAGAGAGAGAGAGAGAGAGAGAGAGAGAGGAAAAATAGGAGAAGGTAGGAAGCTTGAAATGCTACGAGAAAGGTTTGGACCAAACCGATATGAGAGAGACGTCAATACCAAGTGACCTGGTCTGAATTTGCACACAATATGGACTACGACGAACCAGTTGCTCTTGCTTGAGGTATTGAATGATGCCCATTGTTGAGAGTGTCTACTTAGGCATAAGCATAAAGACAGAAACATCTAAAATTGTTCCTTAATATTTAGGACTTTTAGTTCCTTAATTATATTGGATCTGAAAGTTCCAAAACTGAAGGAATTAATGTTGAAAATTATCAAACGTATGAGAATAATATTTGTGATGGGTTCATAGTAGCATCCATGAAACTACGAGTTGTTATTTGTAAAAAGGTAATCCATGTGAGTTTGGATGTCAAATATAAAATTTCACTCATTTTTTTAGTTACTAAGAATATTACAAAAGTAAAATTACAATTAAAAAAAAACAATTTATATAAGACAAAAATAAATGAAGAAAACATAAAACAAATTACACCCAAAAATCTCAATCAAAACTAATTTATAATTCCTAACCAAACCTAAAAGTTAAAATGATATTTTTTTTACCTAAACTTAAGTATACATCATTAACTAAATACACCCTTATATTTAATATTTTTTGGTTAAATACTCCCTTATATATATTAGAAAATTACAATTCAAGATTATAGCATAAATAAGATAAGATAAACGTTGTGATAATGCAACAAAATGACACAAAAGTTTCATACATATTTTAAGTGGTTCATTAGTTAGTAGAATTTTTTTTTCTAAAACATTGATAAATTAAAGATTTTTCCAGGAAAAAAAAATATGAATAAAGATATACAACAAATTATCTGAAATTTATTTTAAATTGATGATAATTTAGCTACAGAATAATATAACTGATACCAAAAAATAAATTGTTCAAAATTTTAAAAATCAAATTTTAAAATTAAAAAATCAACTTATCAATAATTATATATTTTTATATTGATATAATTGTTTTTAAATATATTGAACTACAAAACTACTACAATATTATCTTTATGAAATCGAAATAGCAAACAAATCTATAACTAACAAACCCGAACGTAATCCGGGATATCCTCTAGCTTACTCTTAAAATAACATCTCATTTACTCTTAGAATAACACCTCATCGATTTTAACACGTGTTTTTACCACAATTTTTTTTCAATTTTCTTCATTTTCCAGTTAATCATTTTTAACTAATTAAATTTTTTTTTTTATCAGGAGTCTAATTAAAATGCAAAAGGTTTCTGAGTTATCTTTTTCCCCCACGATCCATTTCTCATTCTCTCCCACCACTCACCATCAATCTAACCTCTCTTCAACCGTTTGAACACAATGATTAATATGTCACCTGCACTCCGATCTCAAAATGCTTTCATTAATTTCATATCTAACTGAAGAAACTACGGGATGAATAATCAAAGTCCGAGTCAAAATCAAAAACGAAAAGAATTTCGTAGGTAAAATTTATCTATTTCTATAAATATGTTCTTCCCATATTTGCATTCTTTCTAAATCAATTTCTTATATGCAGGCGTACAAAAACAGTCAGGCATTTCTCTCGCAATCAATTGCTCATATATACAAAATCATTTCCATAATCTTCGTTAGTAATCGAAGGTGATTTTTCCTGGTAAATTTTTGTCTTCTCCCTTTTGTTTTTTTTCTTATTGTTCTTAATCTCCATCTCTAGCGTTGTTTTGTATAATTACTTAATTAGCATAATTGTTTAACATATTTATAGAAATAGATAAATTTAACCTACGAAATTCTTTTGGTTTTTGATTTTGACTGACTTTGATTATTCATCCCGTAGTTTCTTCAGTTAGATATGAAATTAATGAAAGCATTTTGAGACTCGATCTCGTTCTTACTTGTTTTGCTTTCTCTGAATTTTTTTTGTTTCTTGCTTGTTATCGATAATCATGGCAAACGACGACGTCCCTCCCACTGGCCTGACTGCTTTGGTCGAATGTGTTGGTGATTCCACCGTTGTAACACCGTATTCTCTGTTCTCCTATGATAATACATGCACTATGATTAAGTCGGTCTTGTTAACAGAGAACTACAATGAATGGGCCTCTGAGATGTTGAACGCCCTTCGTGCTAAAAAGAAAACGGGTTTTATTGATGGCTCGATAATCAAACCAGCAACTGGCAGCCCCGATCTCTAATCATGAATCTCTGTGAACTCAATGGTTGTTGGTTGGTTACGAACCTCTATTGCACCTCGAGTTCGTTCTACTGTGTCGTTCATCAATGAAGTTGCAAGCTTATGGGAAAATTTGAAGGAGAGGTTTTGTGTTGAAAATAATGTACGTGTTTATCATCTACGAACACAAATCGCAGCTTGTCGTCAAGACGGACAGTCTGTCATTGAATATTATGGAAAACTTGTTTCAATGTGGGATGAACTTTACACTTAGAAGCCTGTCCCGGCGTGTTCGTGTGGTGTTGGAGTAACGTTTGCAAAAGAACGTGAATAAAAAAAAAGTTAACCAGTTTGTTATGGGACTTAATGAGTCTCGTTTTGGGAATGTGATTCATTCGATTATTGATGCAGATCATGTACCTGATTTGGCTCAGGCATATTCGCGTGTTGTTCGTGAAGAGCAACGTCTTCTCTATGCTAAGTCATGAGAAACTCAACCTGAGGCTGTTGGTTTTGTCGCTCGTCGTGAGTCATCTTCTGATTTGGTTACTTCGAACTCATGGCGTGAATATGGTGGTGATTCTATCGGTTTTAACACACGTTTGGAGCCTTATGTTTTGGCTGGAAATTTGTGGAACAAAGATCGCAGTACTCTACTTTACTCCAATTGTGGAAAATTAGGTCATGAGAAGTCCTTTTGCTGGCAGTTGATTGGTTACCCTGATTGGGTGAGTGAACAAAACACATGTGGTGGTGGGAGATGAGCAACTCGTGGTGGTCGTGGTTCGAATCCACCTGGTCATGCTCGCGGTCAAGCAAATGTAGTATATGTTACAACTAACAACACGAGTCTTCTTCCATAATTGACACCTGAGCAGTGGAAGGCGATTGGTGCGATGACACAATCAAGGACAAGTGGTGAAAACTCCGACAAACTCTCTGGTAAGAAATTTGGTGACATTATCATTGACACTGGTGCTTTCCATCACATGACCGAGAACCTCTCGTTGTTGATTAATGTCACCAGTACTTCACCTTACTCTGTTGATTTTGCTGACGGGAGTAAAACGTTATCTACAAGCATGAGATTTTTACCACTCACTAATGATGCTCTCTTTACAATGTTCTTTACGTCCCGGATCTTAATTGTTCATTGATTTCTGTTTCTAAGCTTTTGAAGCAGATGAAGAATTGATGTGCAATGTTTACTGATACATTGTGTGTGTTACATGACTTTTTTTTAGGATCCCGATTGGAGCCGATGAAGAGCGTAATAGGGTGTATTTTCTCACAGAGGTGACAGCTGCACGAGCAAACAAAGCGAATGCAGTTTCTAATCAAGTTTTGTGGCATCGACGGTTGGGACATCCTGCTTTTTCAGTATTTTCGATTTTACCTTTATCTGGTGTTATGAATTCTGCTAGTCCCAAGTCCTTGTGACGTTTGTTTTCGGGCTAAGTAAACAAGAGTAACTTTTCCTGATAATTTGAATAAAATGAAGGATTGTTTTGATTTAATATATGTCGATGTTTGGGGACCATATTGAGTTCTTTCTTCATGTGGTGCAGTTTATTTTTTGACAATAGTCGATGATTTTTTGCGAGCTGTTTGGATTCATTTGTTACTCTCAAAGTCCGAGGTACGCCAAGTTATTCATAATTTATGTGCTTACTCCGAAAAACAATTTGGTAAAACAGTCAAGATAATTCGCAATGATAGATGTTTACATGTTTCTTTCTTTTGTGAGAATGGAATTGTCATCAGACTTCTTGACACACCACAACAAAATAGAAGAGTAAAACGAAAACACTGACACATTCTCAATGTGGCTCGTTCCTTATTGTTCCAAGCTAGTTTACCAATAAAATTTCGGGGTGAGGCGGTTCTCACAGCAGCCCATATCATCAATCGTACACCTAGCAAAATTCTTCATGGTCGCTCACCTTATGAGATTCTCTTTGGCGAGAAACCTAGTTATGATTAGTTACTAGTGTTTAGAGCTTCTTGTTATACACATTTTCGTTCACGCAACAAAGATAAATTTGGGGTTCGGAGTAGACATTGTATTTTCGTTGGTTATCCTCTTGGAAAGAAAGGATGGCGTGTTTACGATCGTGAGAAAAATGAATTCTTAGTGTCTTGGGATGTAGTATTTCAAGAGGATGTTTTTCCTTTCACACTTGATCTTCTGCATCTTCTGCTGATGATGTTTTTCATGCGTCAAGTGACGGCTACGCTGATAATGATTGGCTTATTTCACCATAGTTTCACGATAGGGGGAGTACGAATGCACCATCGAAAAGATGGAAATTGTACCAGATACAGCTTCGGAACCTAACGTTGCTGATCTGGTTTTGGAATCTATTGTTGTTGATCCGATTTTATCAGTGGTTGAACCGAAACCTATTTCTAACGAACCAGAACCAGTTGCTAATGAACCAGCCCTCGGTAAAGGTCTCAGATCACGTATACAATCTGTTAAGATTCAAGACTATGTACTTTACACAGCTCGTTCCCAGGAAGATACCCATCATGCTCCCATCGACTCTTCATCAGCTTCCTCACCTACGGTCCAAAGTACAACACCATATCCTCTTCAACATTACATATCTATGATTTGTTCTCATCTGGCCACCAAGATTTCCTCGCAGCTATTATCGCAGGTGTTTAACCCAAAGGTTTTAAGAAAGCGATGCAAGATAAAGTTTGGAATTATTCCATAACCTATGAGGATCATGCATTGGAAGAAGCCGGTACTTGGAGCATCGTTAATTTGCCTCCCGGTAAGGAAGCTCTCGAAAATCACTGGGGTTTTAAGAACAAATATAATCGTTTTGTTGTCTTGAAAATCACCAAGTTGAAAGTGAATATTTTGATGAAACCTTTGCACCGGTTGCTAAAATGTCCACGATTCGAAATCTTCTCAAAATATTGTCTGCTAAGAATTGGGAAGTTCACCAAATGGATGTCCATAATGCGTTTCTTCATGGTGATCTTGAAAAAGAGGTTTATATGAAGCTTCCATTGGGCTTTCGACATTCTGATCCGAATAAAGTTTGTCGGTTGCATAAATCTTTATATGGTCTTAAGAAGGCTCCTCGTTGTTGGTTTGCAAAGCTTTCACAAGCGTTGATTACGTTTGGTTTTGCTCAATCTCGTGCCGACTACTCTTTTTTTACTCTTACACGTGGTGACATTGAATTATGAGTTCTTGTATACGTCGATTATTTGCTAATTTGTGGCAATGACATTCTAACACTTGCAAAGTTTAAAGACTATTTGAGTAGCCATTTTCGGATGAAGGATCTCGGTAAGTTGAAGTACTTTCTCGGGTTAGAAGTTGCACGTAATGCTGAAGGTATCTTTCTCTCTCAGCGAAAGTACGTTTTAGATAAGTTTGTGAATGAATTAAATATGATGACAAGTCATAATAAAATTAAGTGAGAGTGATTGTGGAGCTGACACGTAAGCGTTTTCTCTAAAATCACTTTACAAATAATGTTAATTTTGTTGAAAATTGTGATCGGTTTTTTAAATATATATTGGTTATTTAAAAAAACGAATAGATAGAGATTATAAATAATCGTAATTTTATGGATTTTTGTGATCAACTTTATTGGAATGACACATTATTTGGTGATATTGCTTTCTAAAATATTTTACTATCTTATTAAAAGAGATCCGATAATTTTAAATTTGATATAGAATATTAGATTCAAAATTAAAAATTGATTATTGATTATGGAAATACTTTAATATCTTATAAAAAATGTCCGATTTTGGTAAAGAAATATATAGAATATCATATTCAAAATTCAATCTTATGGAATTTAAAATACATATTATTCTTTCTTTTTTGGGATTGTATAGATTTTATGATATTGATTTTTATATATTTTTCTAATGATCGATTATATTTAACGTACATTAATTTTTTGAGGTTTAAAAGTTTAATTTAAAATTTAATATTTACGTAATTTTTCTTTATAATGTTCCTTAATGTAACTAATATTGACTTTTCCTAATAATATCAAATATTTATTTTTTGAATTAAAAATAAATTAGCGTAAAGCAAATAGGTATTTGTTATTAATTTTAAATATTTTATATTTGTTTTCTAGCCAAAAGTCTTTTGGACTCCTTGTGTTTTAATGTTTTTTGGATAAAGAGAAAAAGAATAGATCGGTTATTTAATTTTTTGAAATTATTAAAAAAAGACATATGGTATTTGTTATTAATTTTATAATACAATTCGAGTGGCATAATATTGTAATTTCATGGAAGTTTGTGACTGAATTAAATATGATGACACGTCATAATAAAATTGGTGAGAGTGATTGTGGAGCTGACACGTAAGCATTTTCTCCAAAATCACTTCACAAATAATGTTAAGGAGAATTTTTGGATAAAGGAAAAAAAGAATAGAACGGTTATTCAAATTTTTTTTTTTAAATTATTAAAAAAGACATGGTATTTGTTATTAATTTTTAAGTAGAATTCGAGCGAGATAACATTGTAATTTCATGGAAGTTTGTGACTGAATTAAATATGATGACAAGTCATAATAACATTGGTGAGAGTGATTGTGGAGCTGATACGTAAATGTTTTTTCTAAAATCATTTCACAAATAATCTTATTAAAATAGATCCGATAATTTTAAATTTGATATAGAACATTAGATTCAAAATTAAAACTGATTATTAATTATGAAAATACTTTAATATCATTAAAAAAATGTCCGATTTTGGTAAAGAAATACATAGAATATCATATTCAAAATTATATTCAATCTTATGCAATTTAAAATACATATTATTCTTTCTTGTTTGGGATTGTATAGATTTAATGATATTTATTTTTATATATTTATCTAATGATCGATTATATTTAACGTACATTGATTTTTTGAAGTTTAAAAGTTTAATTTAAAATTCAATATTTACTAAATTTTTGTTTATGATGTTCCTTAATGTAACTAATATTGACTTTTACTAATAATATCAAATATTTATTTTTCGAATTAAAACTAAATTAGCATAAAGCAAATACATATTTGTTATTAATTTTAAATGTTTTTTTTTTTGTTTTCTAGCCAAAAGTCTTTTGGGCTCCTAGTTTTTTAATGTTTTTTTGGATAAAGGAAAAAAAACAATAGATCGGTTATTCAATTTTTGTTTTTTTTCTGAAACTATTAAAAAAGACATGGTATTTGTTATTAATTTTTAAATAGAATTCGAGTGGCATAACATTGTAATTTTATGGAAATTTGTGACTGAATTAAATATGATGACATGTCATAATAAAATTAGTGAGAGTGATCGTGGAGCTGACACGTAAGCATTTTCTCCAAAATCACTTCACAAATAATGTTAAAGGGAATTTTAGTATAAAGGAAAAAAAAATAGATCGGTTATTCAATATATATATATATATATATATATATATTTTTTTTTTTTTTTTTGAAATTATTAAAAAGACATGGTATTTGTTATTAATTTTTAAATAGAATTCGAGTGACATAACATTGTAATTTCATGGAAGTCTGTGACTGAACTAAATATGATAACACATCATAATAAAAATAGAGAGAGTGATTGTAGAGGTAACACGTAAGCGTTTTCTCCAAAATCACTTCACAAATAATGTTAAGGAGAATTTTTGTATAAAGGAAAAAAATAGATCGGTTATATATATATATATATATTTGAAATTATTAAAAAAAATGGTATTTGTTATTAATTTTTAAATAGAATTCGAGTGACATAATATTATAATTTCATAAAAGTTTGTGACTGAACTAAATATGATGACACATCATAATAAAATTGATGAAAGTAATTATAGAACAAACACGTAAGCATTTTCTCCAAAATCACTTCACAAATAATGTTAGAATTTGTGCAGTTACACTAATATGGTCTCACTATTGCAACTTCTTTCAGTTTGCTTATATTTATATATATATATATATATATAATTCCTCTACAAGTAATAACAATCACATATAGCAAAACCCAATCTGCGTCTACTATATTAAATCTTGGCTAAGACATGAAGCAACAAACCGGTTTAGTTGACCGGTGGTTGTGACCTTATCGGTAACATCTCTTACATCCTCAGTTTCTACAATATCTGTTGGGGTCAGATTCCACCTCTTGAGAATTAACAATTGAAAAATGGCTAAATATGAAAGAACATTAGCAACTGGATCTTTAACCGTGGTTCGGATGTCCCCTGACCGCGACAGAGTGAGTTGGTTCGGGTACCCCTAACCGTGAATGGATGAGTTGGTTCGGATACCCCTAACCGTGAATGGATGAGTTGGTTCGAGTACTCCTAACCGTGACGGGACAAGTTGGATCCGGTGTCACGACCCATAGGAAAGGTTGGGTCGTGTACCCCGATCCGTGACAAAGCAGGTGGATCGGGTGTCGTAATCCACAGTCTTATACCCCGATCCGTGATGAAACAAAAAGGATCGGGTGTCACGATCCACGGTACGGCAAAGTGGATCGGGTGTCACGACCCACTGTATGGCAGAGTGGATCGGGTGTCACGACCCACGGTACGGAAGTGTGAATCAGGTGTCATGATACAAGGTACGGCAGAGTGGATTGGGTGTCACGATCCACGGTACGGCAGTGTTGATCGGGTGTCACGACCCACGGTACGGCAGAGTGGATCGGGTGTCACGACCCACGGTACAGCAGTGTGGATCGGGTGTCACGATCCACGGTACGAGTGGATTGGGTGTCACGATCCACGGTATGGCAGAGTGGATCGGGAACCATGAACCACGACGTCACCCGAACCATGAACTACGATGTCACCCGAACCATGTACCACGATGCCACCCGAACCATGAACCACGACGTCACCTGAACCATGAACTACGAGGCCACCCGAACCATGAACAACGATGCCACCCGAACCATGAACCACGATGCCACCCGAACCATGATGCCACCCGACCCGTGAACCATGGTGCCACCCGAGCCGTGAACCATGGTGCCACCCGAGCCGCGACCATGGTGCCACCCGAGCCGTGTGCCACCTGAGCCGTGAACCATGGTGCCACCCAAGCCGTGAACCCTGGTGCCACCCGAGCCGTGAACCATGGTGTCATCCGAGCCATGAACCATGGTGTCACCCGACCACTCAGCCACTGCCATTTGAGCCAAGGCTTAACGACAGGGAGTTGGGTCGGGCTGAGGAGCATATGGGCCGAGACAATGAGCCCATGAATCAAGGCCCATGGCAGTAGCAGGCTTTGCTAAAAAGAAATCCCGAGGAACTAGAAACCCACGGTACGGCAGAGTGGATCGGGTGTCACGACCCACGGTACGGCAGTGTGAATCAGGTGTCACGATCCATGGTACGGCAGAGTGGATTGGGTGTCACGACCCACGGTACGGCAGTGTGGATCGGGTGTCACGACCCACGGTACGGCAGAGTGGATCGGGTGTCACGACCCACGGTACGGCAGTGTGGATCGGGTGTTACGATCCACGGTATGAGTGGATCGGGTGTCACGACCCACGGTATGGCAGAGTGGATCGGGAACAATGAACCACGACGTCACCTGAACCATGAACTACGATGTCACCCGAACCATGAACCATGATGCCACCCGAACCATGAACCACGATGTCACCTGAACCATGAACCACGATGCCACCCGAGCCGTGAACCATGGTGCCACCCGAGCCGCGAACCATGGTGCCACCCGAGCCGTGAACCATGGTGCCACCCGAGCCGTGAACCATGGTGCCATCCGAGCCGTGAATCATGGTGTCACCCGAGCCGTGAACCATGGTGCTACCCGAGCCGTGAACCATGGTGTCACCCGAGCCGTGAACCATGGTGTCACCCGAGCCACTCAGCCACTGCCATCTGAGCCAAGGCTTAACGACAGGGAGTTGGGTCGGGCTGAGGAGCGTATGGGCCGAGACAATGAGCCCATGAATCAAGGCCCATGGCGGTAGCAGGCTTTGCTAAAAAGAAATCCCGAGGAACTAGAAAATCTTCCTTATCCCTTTAGATATTGGCCTAGCCGACTTAAACTTGTATATATACTCATGTATACCCTCTGAAAAAGGGATCCGCAATTTTACCTAGCGAAACTCTGTACTTTTGCTCTCATACAAAAGGCTTTCTAAGCAACTTAATAAAAGACCATCTTTGGATCTCTGTTTGTGTTTTTGGTGGGTTTTGCTCAGAAATTTCATCTCTTAACAAACCCTCGACAAATTCGATTGGCGTGGATTTACACTCCCACAATATCTAAGTGATAATATAAAGACTAGTTAATACATAACAAAACCCAATCTGCTTCTACTATATGAGTAATATGAAATCTTACTATATTCGCTGTAAGTAATTTTTAATATAAATTTATCCGTGTATTATGCAATCCTAATCTAGTTTATAATAAACGAAAAAAACTAAAATAAAAAATTATACATGTCCAAAACCTAACAAAATACAATTTTTGAATTCATCATAGTAGTTTATTCGATGAGTTTACTAATTACTGAAGACTCATTATCAAAAATAATTAATCCAACTCTATCAATTAAAATAAGAGAATGTTGAACCACATATGATATTCATAACTCCTTCATTTGCACAAAACAAATATTTTCAAAATTTCTCAATTATATATAGAATTTTGCAAAGTTTATAGGTTTTTAATACTTTAATCAAGAACTTTATTGATAAAAAGGTGGATCAATTTTTAAAGGTTTTCAAAAAATTATTATGTTATGTATGCCACACAGAATAATTCACTAATTTTTGTTTAACATGAAATAATAAAAATTTTAAATGAAATTTAATAAATTTTCAAAAATTTATAAATACAAAAACATGTGGTCAAATCCTACATATATGAATGATAAAAGTCTATATAATACATCCTACAGTTTTTAGGTAATAAATTTAAATTTATAAATTTGAGGTCAATATATAAGTTTTTGTTATTTAGTCAATTCCAAAATTTGGCGCGTTATTTATTTTTTCTGTTATTTTGGCGCGTTTTTAATTTTTATCATATTTAATCAACTTTAAATTTTGGCGCGTTAATTACTTTTCAATATTAAGTTTTGACATTCTTTCCTTAAATCCAACACATTTTGAACACCTTATCTCTCTATTTAAACCCACATGTGCAATTTTTCTTCTCACACCTCCAACAAAGAAACAAAACTCAAAAAAAAGATCAAAATAAAAAAAAGTGATCATGCCAAGAAAAGAGGCGAAACCTGCATTGGAGGCGAATGAAAATCTAAGAGCAATAACTTTGAAGAAAAAGATGTTAACACTGGTGAAAAAGGTAAAAGAACTAACCATATTGTGTGCTGTAAAGGCGACGATCATGTTCTACCCTAAAGAGGCTGAACCAATGGTGTGGCCATCTGTTAAGGGGGCTCGTGACCTCGTAGACCATTTCTTTGCCTTGCCGGACTTCGAAAAGAAGAAGAAAAAGACGAGTGTCGAGTCATACTTGAAGAACAAGATAAAGAATGTTCATGAGCAATTGAAGAAGACTCGTAAGGAGAAAATGGAGTATGAGGTTGACCAGCTGATGGTGCAACTACATGGTGATCGAAAACTTGATGATCTTAATTTGTCTGAGATCTATGGATTGCTACCTTTCTCAAAGGATAAGATCATTCATTTAAGGAATAAGCTAAACTTCATGCAGTATCCTCCTATTCGCGATCCATGGGCGAATCCATTTGATGTGCAATCTGAGGATCTTAGGACCATCACAAATTATGTTTTCATGATAGAAGGCGGTCAGGACGATGAGAGAGCGGAGAATATTGATGAAGCATCGAAAAGGATTAACATTGATACTGCAATAAGGGATAATCAAAGTCAATACTTATTGGATCAATGGTTGTTTGCATCTTCTGAACCCCTTAACCCTCAAATTGACCGGACAAATGGGTTGGAAATGGGACCTTACAACGAAAATCCATACCTTCAAAGATTTCTTCCGTACCAAGGAAGCAGTAGCAATGGAAACCCGATTTTGGAGATGGATTTGATTGGTCAATCAGGGATGGCTTTCGATGGTTTGGTTGGATCAGTCTCTCAACCATTGCAGCACTACAACAACACTAATCCAACAATGGCTTTGAGCCAATCAAAGCAATATCCTTTTGAGGAACGAAGCAACATTAACAATGGTGATTCACAGTTTCACATGAACAACAATATTATATCGACCAACAATGGTCTCCGTCAAGAGTCACCACCACCACCTAATGGAACAATTACCGAATAAGGTACCTATGGTGCGACGTTTTTAGGGATTGGCCTGGAGTACAATCCTCATCTCTAGATTTCTAGGAATGGTATTATGTTTTCAAATTTGGTATGAATTATTCTGAAATTGTATTTCTGTCTTTGTTTTATATTTTATGTTTTATGTTTTTTTTTTTTTGCTTTAGTATTTATGGACTTTTTTAAAAAAATATTTTCCCATCTTGATTTATCATGATGTCCAAGTAAAGTTGTGGTTTAAATAATTAATCCATGTCCCAAGGAAGTTGAATCCCTTGGTAAAATATTCAAAGAACCAACCCCTTGTGTTATTATTGGACCACCATTCCATTAAAAAAAATTCGAACCTGGTAACACTAAAATCACTTTCTACCTTTTTTGGATTCACATGTGTTTTTATCTAAAAAACATCTTTAATTTGTTAAAATAGAAAAAAATCTATAAAATAAAACTTATCAATGGAGTAGTTAAAATATTTTAGTTTATTTTTTACTAGATTATGATCCGTATGATACGCGGGATATAATAATAAATTTTACTTATATATGATAAAAAGCAAAGTAAAATACATGATGTCGGAAACCGATTAGGTTTAATAAAGATAAACCGCACATCTATATACACTTACGCCAAAACGTTTGAGCACATAAATACATATATAAAGAATAACATACAAATAAATTAATGTATGAACTATTAAAAAATATAAAACAAAAAATCATTAAAAATAATAATAAAGATCACCGTATGATATCTATATATATCTTATTATAAAAAGTTGGATGCGTTTTAAATAAATGTATGCATGTTCATAACTTTCCCTTTCATTTTATGGAATCAACTATCATATTAAATTCAAATTTTTTTCTATTTTACTAAAATATCCATTTACCTAATTCCTTAAAATGGAATTCTATTTACTTCTATAAAATGAAAACACAAACTAAAAAATATTCTATTATATTGAAATGATTGGTCATGTATGATTTGTAATTAATTATCGAATTTAAATTTAATTTTCTATTTTAGTCAAGTTTACTATTTATTTAATTATTTTAAATATATTTTTTCAATATTTTTGATCTGTAATATAGATACTAATGATCACATATATTTTGCAATTAATCAAAAAATTTCAATTAAAAATTATATCTTCGTCAAGTTTAGTTTTTATTTTTTAAGAATTTTTTTACTTTTTATTTTATTTTTAAATGAAAATATTTTTCAAATCACGTATTGGAAAAAACACTTCGTATTACTTTTAAAAATTAGACATAATATGTTTTTGTTATGCAACATGAAATAATAATATTTTTTATTTTCTTTTTTATAGTTTTTTATTTATTATTTTTATTAAGTGTCAAATAATATATATATATTTTTTATCTTACTATTTCTATTTAGGTATATAACAATTTGATCTAAAAAATAATTAATTTATAGAAAGAAAAAAAATTCTATTTTTAAATTATTTAGATTTGAAAACCATCGAGCTTCCCACCGTTCAATTCCTTAATGGCATTCCTCATCGATTTCTTGTTCTTGAAAGTAACAAATCCAAACCGCTTCGAAATTTCAGTCTTGCTATCGTAAATGATCTGTGAAAACAGAAAACAAATGAGCAAAAAGGGTAAGAAATCGATCCATCTCCAGGGCACATAAAAGAAAGAGAGAGATTAACCAAGCAAACAGACATGGGAATCGATAACGTCGCCAAATTGGGAAAAGGCTCTCTCAAGATCAATGCCCCAGTCAAGACCGCATTTGTTGATGCCATTTGAAAGAGAGAGATACAAGACAAATTAGGGTTTCTATGTGAAGAATAGAGAGACTTGTGAGTCACGTTGTGAGAGACGTCGTTTGACTCAATTTATAGATTTCCGATCGCTGTGAATACTGAATTGAAACTTAGAAAAAAAACTCTGCTAAAATAATTCCCGAAGAAAGAAAAATTTATATGGAAATTCAAAGTAAATTTATTTTAGAGTAAATTAGGAGTATAGACATTTTTTCAAAAGTTATATGAAAAGTAGACATTTTATTGTAGTAAATTATAGAAATTGGTACTTTTGCACTGTTACACTAATAGAGAGTGAATGGTGAAAAGACTAAAAAGGACACCATTGAATGTTGGACGTGATGGTGTACGGGATCTGTGTACACCAACATGGGATATGTACACCAATATGGTGATGGTGGCCCGTCATTGTATACACTGTCCAACTACCGGTACACCACGGTGTACACTGTTCGATCACCGTCATCGTGTATACTATAAGACAACTAGTACACCATCGTTTACACCGTCCGGCCACCGTTATCATGTACATTGTCCGGCCACCGGTACACCATCCGGTCACTGGTACACCATCATGTAAACCGTCCAGCCATCGTCATCGTGTACACTGTCCGACCACTGGTACACCACCATGTACACCCACTACAAGAAAATAGAGCATGAGGGACTCCCTAAACGGTCCCAAAATGGTCACTAATCTGCAATAAGCGACTGATTTGAGACTAAAAAAAGTAGTTGCTAAATTTTGGTCGCTAATTGAAACAGTCGCAAATTAGTCGCGTATTACGGACTATTTTGTGACTACTAAACTTAATCGTACATAAGCGACTACTTTGAGACAACATTTAGTAGTCGTATATTAAAGATTAAATAGTGACAGATGTTGGTAGTTGTATTTTTGAGACTAATTTGTAACTGCCATTTGTAGTCATAGATGTGCGACTTTTTTGAGACTGATACGTTAGAAGCTAATTAGCAATTTGATTGCAACCACTTTAATTAATATATATATATTTTCTATTTCTCTTTTTCAACAATGAAAACATTAATTCCCACTTTTTGTAATTTACTGCATTGTTTTCTTGCGAGAACAAAAAATGAAAGAAAGATAATCCTAAATTGAACATAATGTGTGTTCTTTAATCACAAAATGGAAGAGAAAGATGATTTTAATTAGACAAGAACTTCATCTTCATTTTCAAAGCTCAGATTCAAAGTCTGTAACTTAAAGCCAGCTCCTTGTATAGTCACCACCAAGCTTGACGCCACTCCTGTTGCTTGAACCGTTGTCTGCTTTGAAAGCTTCACACACACACATTGAACATCAGAGACCATAACATAAGCTAGATTCAAACACCAAACATATAGATGTTGTTATGAGCTTGATCCAGCAGTAACAGAACCAGTCCTATAAAGGCCTTAAACGTTTCAAGGTTCAGGCCCAATCCGGTTTTGTTATGCCCCTAGAGACCAACCCCGAGGTAAACAACCAAATGTAAACCAAACTGACATACTTGACTGGTCCAGGGATATAACATCTATGATCACATATCACAAAATATGTTCCTTATCTATATATATATATATATATATATATATATATATCCTACACATATATGTGTATGTATGTGCTTAAGCATGTAAAGGCAATGTATCAAGAGAATGTTGGATGTAAATATTACCTCGACGACGGCAACACCTTCAGAAACATGAACCTTTAAATTTGAAACTCCATCGATACCCTGAAAGAACAAACAAGATTGGCTATTGGTTTTTATTCATTGTTTTTGAAAGCTAAAGGGTAAACGCATAAACTTTGAGTTTAACACAACTACAGAGATTGGATTGAATCTAAAAAAGTAACCAAAAGGGAATTTATAATCCAAGATAACAGATACATTCACAAGGATTATCGTCGCGCCCCACAAAGATTTGCTAGTTAAAGGAGAGATTTTAAAGCAAAGTATTACCTGTAAGGCCTTTGTTACATTAGGAATAGCTGCTTCGTTCAATGTTCCATCAGCCTTCAAAATCGACCAAAAAAAGCCAACAATTATCAGACTCAATTTGAGGCCACATTTGAAATTGCAGCAGAGTAGTACTTATAGGATCTTGAAGACAATTCATATATACCATTGTGCAATTATGTTCGGTACTAAGACTTGATATAACCATGAATCAATCGAACTAGCCTAATGTAACTAACTAACCAATCCGTAAATGGAGATTGAGGATGATAATGACACAAATTCACTAGACCAATTAATCAAAAAAGAAGACGAAGAAGAGAGTGATGTGCCTGAAAAAACATGGTGAGGATGTCTGAAGGAGAGAAAGGCACAGAGACAGTCTCTTGATGTTGTTGTTGTTGCTCTTCCTCTGCAATTTCAACACCTTCTCCTCCTTCTCCAACCGACGAAAGCTTTCTCAACCCGAAGCGATTCTGTTTCATAAACTCAGCAAAACTGCAAATTCTGCTATTTCCGATGGGTCTGGTTCGAAAGTTGAGGGATTTTACTCCTTTCTTTTACGCTCTTTCTCTTCTCATATAACGCCGCTTAGCGCATCGGTGGTTGAGCTCTTGGATGCACGAACATATACTGATAATTTTCCAGAAGAAAATCGAAGATTCGATGAGAAATCGATCGGAGACGAAACGGAAGATAACAAAGGAGAAACATCCTTAACCCCGCCATACGCACAGACCCGAAACCATCGTCAACCAACAGCCCCAAAATCTCGCCGACCCTAGCCATCGAAATCTCATCCGACGGAACCACCGAAACCGAAATCTCCGATAGCAGATCTACACCCAACCAGATCAGAAGCCAAACTGCGAATCCATATGAAGTTATCCTCGACTGGATTAAATTCCTGGCCATCAAAGCTATCTTCGACTGGATGAAGGAATCATATGAAGAGAAACAGATTCGAGAAAGAAATTGAAGCAGAAGATGAAGATTTAGGGTTTAATTTCTGGAATCGATCTAAGAGAGAATCGAGAGAGAGAGATGAAGATTTTTTTAGTGTTTGCAAAAGTGATTTGGGAATATGATTTCGACTCTTGTAATTAACAAAGAGTCTAGTCACAAATGGCCGCCCAATAATTTTTGGGAGGAGAAATTACCCGCCAAAAAAATCCAAATTATTTGGTCAAATAACCCAAATATTTTGAAATCCTACAGTAGCAAAATAGTCACAAATTGAGACTGTTTTATGACATTATTTTTTTTGTCATAAATCAATTCTCTAAACCCTAAACATTTAGAGCTAAAAAAAATAAGACATATGACTTTCCAATCAGTCTTTTACATATGTCTCAAGTGTTTACTTCGGTATATATATTAAACTAATACTAATCAAGTAAATTTTGAAAATATTACACTTGAACAAATATTAGATTGAAAACACAAGTAAGATCTTAAGATATGTTATGGAAGATGCAAATATTAGTTCATCAAATTGAATTTTTAAAGTTTTCAATATTATATGATATATTAAGAGTAACATGTAGTTCACATCTATGTAGATACTTAAATCAAATCATTTTACTTAAACTCTTTTGTTGAATTTCCCAAAATTTTACGGATAGTTGGTAAACGGAAGCAAATCAGTCACACTTTCGCAAAGTAGTCGCGAATTAGTCACAAATAGTGGTCATTTAAAGACACTTTTATGACATCATATAAAAATACAGACATATACATACGTTGTTAAAATATGAAATACATACCTAAAATTTTGTCACTCTTTTGCGACTATCCCAAAACAGTCATAAAAGTTAGGTACGTGAAGGTTGCTAAGTAGTTGCAATTTGTGACTACTTTCGTGACTGTTTTTCTGACTAATAAAAGCGTCGCTAATTGGTCTCACTTTGTGACTACTTTGTGACAACAATTACATGGTCGAATAATAGTCTTACTTCAGTCGCAAATTTACGACTATTTAACGACTACATCAATTCGTCGTAAATATGTGACTATATAGCCTCCAAATATTTGGTAATCGCTTATTAGTCGCAAAATAGTCACAAAAGAGTCACAAAATTTTGCAACCAAATAAAGAGTCACAAAAAGTAGTCACTCATCTGCTGTTTTCTTGTAGTGACAGTTCAACCACCGTCGTCGTGTACACTATCTGACCACCGGTACACCAGAATGTACACCGTCCAACCACTGGTACACCATCCAACCTCCATGATCGTGTCCATTGTCTATAGATGTACAAAAATATGGTTTTATCAATCAGACAATAGGATCCAAATAGCCATCGGAACAATGTCTTCAAACATGTTCAAAGTGAAATTCTTTGAAATGTTTCCAAACTCAACACCAACCATCTCCATCTTGAACTGATATAATAATTACAGTGAAAAAGTGAATTAAAAGAACAGAATAATTATTTTCTAAAGCTAGATTTAGAAAATCAAACCACATGGATGTTGAAAAACCCGAAATTAAAATCACATGGGTATTGAAAAACTCACATGGGTATTGCAAAACAACAACAAAAAAATCCCATAATTTAAAATCAAATTGGATCAAGGAAACAAAAAAAAAAAAATCATTCCTTTGTTCTTACCTACCCAAAAAGAAGCCCAAATTGTAGCACCAACCACGAGAAAGTAAAGTGCATACTGCAAAATCCAAGTTTCATCCATTAATATTTTGGATGATAGAAAATTGAACAATCACAAAGATTAAAAATTTACTATCTTGAAAACTTCTTGCATCTTATCAACGTTGTCGGAATTAGAACCAAAAGAATTAACAAGATCGGCGAAGAAACAACGAAGAATTGGAAAAACAGAGGTAAAGAGATGAAGGAGACGAAGCCGGAGGAGCACCACCGCCATTTTCCCATTTTTTCGGCAAGTTTCTGGGTTACGAAATTTATCGGAGGAGCACCACCGCCATCCTTCTCTCTTAGTTGGCCATCGTTGTCTTCTTCGTGTATCCAAAATCAATCGTTGATTGATTTTGTCTCATACCATAGAAGAATATCTGGAAAAAAAATCATGGGTGGCATTTTTGTAAATATTTACAAAAGTGAGGATTATTTACTAGAGAAAATATTGAACCCACCCGGTAGTGACTATATTACTAATTGTGAATAGTAAACTAGACAGTTTACATATTATACTTTTTAAAAATACCTACCCAACAAATTTTCTCTTTATTTTACTAATAGAGTTTAAAGGCGCATTTACGCGGAATATTGTATATATCTTTATGTTTTTAAATTTAATCCATTGATCCTCAATTGCAGTTATGTTATACTGAAGGATACTTATATTGCATCTACTTTTTAAGTGGCTGGTTGGTTTGAGAGAAAATATAAATCTGATAGGTCCCAATAACTAAAGAGATAAACTCTGTTTTCTAATTTCAAGTCTATCTATTCTCTTCCCATTAGAGTCTTTAAATACAAAAAGAAACAAAGAGATCGTTAGAGTCCTACAAACTAAAAGACATGAAGAAACGGGAAAGTGGAGATCAATTCTATAACTTAGGAAATCATGAACGTGATTTTCTTTTCTCTTTACCAACTTCTCCGGTTCGGTTTTCTTGATCGAACCGTTTTCATCAAAATCAAAGTGAGTAAAGATGTGTTATCTGACCGAGTTAGTTTTAAACTTGTTTAAATGCATCTTTCACTTTGATATGTTATAGGCAATTGCAATAACATGATCGTCCATCATCATTGCTTATGGATATACGTACTCCTCTGTGCAAGTATCGCATTTCAGACTTAACAAGACCCATTGTAGTCTAAGACTTTAAGTAGATGAGTTTAATAGAGATGTGTAGATAATCTGGGAGCAAAACAAATCGGTTTAGTTAACCGGTGACTGTGAACTTATTATGGAATAGTGAATTATATTGATTGTAGAATTAGTATTGAAGACACCAGCAAGCAATTATGGAATCAATAAAGAGAAATTACTGTATGAAGAACCTATCACAGTCCCATTTTTTCCTTTTCTTAATAGCCTTGACAATCGATCGTGTCATTTCAGCAGAACAGAGTTTGTGTGGCCGAGCCTCATTGATTTCTCGTCCTTGTAAGTAACAAATCCAGATCCCTTGGCTAATCCAGTCTCAGGATCGTAAATGATCTGTGATAAACAATGCTAAACGATACAGATGAGTAAAAAATCAAACAAACAAAAGTTAATACCAAAACGTGAAATGAAAGTAACCGATCGATCCCAAAGCGTAACGGACTTTAGAATCGACAACTTTGCCAAACTTTAAAAAGGCTTTTTCAAGATCTTTTTCATCCGTGTAACAGTCAAGATCGCTTGAATACACCGTCTGCTGACGCCATTTGGAAAAGATTAGGGTTATGTAGAGAACAGAGAGACTTGTGAATAAGTTTGAGAGACGTTTGAATTGATTTATAGAGAGGTTTTAAGTTTTTCGATTTTTAATTTCTTCATGCATGTCATCAATGATATTTCCGTCTTTCAATGTTTTAGAAATCAGTGTATTTTTTTGGAACTAGTGAAAATCTCCAAGGTCAAACGGCCATTTTAGAAATTAGTGTTTAAATATTTTTGGTTTATAAGAGTTTCAAAAAAGAAGAAAAAATCATATGCAAATTTTAAAGTAAATACTTTCTCGAGAAATTTTCTGTATTTGTTTTGAATTTTTTGTAAATGAGAACAAATAAGAGTAAGTGAAAATTGCTTTTAGAATCTAACGTCATTTCATTACTTCTTAGAACTGTTAACAATATCATTATGATACAAATAATTTAAAAATTAGAGAAGAAACTAAATTCCATAGACTTTCCTTAGCCAAAGCATCCGCACACTTACTCCCTTCTCTTATATGAAAGTTGAATTGCATCTACCCTAAATCCACTTCCCATATAATGACTGAGCTTCAAATTGATTATTTCGTTTCGTATTGCTTCAAACATCATTTTACAATCTCCTTCAAAGATTACTTTGTGATAGCCAAGCTTCCAAACATATTGCATTGCCCAATTCATCGCAGTGCATTGAACCTCTTCCGATGTTTATCGTGGTTGCTCCTTAGCCATTCCACAGTGGTTTATAATTCCATTCGAATCTCGTATTATCTACCTCTAACCCATCCACTTACTATCTACATATAGCGATGCATCAAAATTACATTTATACCAATTTGGGGAGGTCTTTTCTAGCATTCTTGACGATTTTTGTAGGAGTTTCTTTTGTGAAAATTGCTTATGAATGGGGTTTAGGCGTTTAGCCACTTTCACCGGACGTGTATTTTATAGTTTCACTGATTTGCTTAGTCAGAAAACAATTGTGTGGGTCCCCACTTTTGTGGGACCATAATTTAAAAAAATTATTAAAATTTTATAATAAATAAATATTTTGTAAATATAAATAAATGATGAGATAACAAATTATAAAGAAAGTTAAAGGTTTTATACGAATAAGCAAATTAAATTACTAGAAAATGTAGATTTTAAAGAGAAATTAAACAAAAATTGTTTTGATTGGTTATTTGTTTCTAAACAATATATAATTATCATAGAAAATATATAATATTACAAGTATTTTTATGATTTATTGCATAACTAATTGATATATATATTTTAGATATTAAAAAAAATATTTTTTTATTTTATATGGGACTCCGAATATTTCATGACTGGTCATGTGCTTAGTGTTGAGTCCCAATGAGAAATTTGTATGGTTACTCCCAAAAAGTGTGAATTTTAAACAATATATAATTATCATAAAAAAATAAAACATTATAAATACTTTTAGAAGAAGTTGGCCAAATAACACAGAAAAACAAACTTAAAATCTAATCAAACCCATTTCATATGTCAACATTCCAACCCCTTACAATTTTTTTGTTTTTTTTTGTTAGTGAGCAAATTAACCGATATTTTATGATTTATTGCATCACGCGTTGATATATATATTTAGATATTAAAAAAAAAAAATTTAAATTTTGATTGGTCCGAATATCTCAGAATCGGTCATGTGCTTAAATTTTTTATTTTTTTTTAAATTTTTATGGTTATCTTCTAGGAAAAAAGAAATTTGAATGTCAAAAAAGAAAGTTTGAATTCGGTTGGACCCAATAAGATAAAGAGGAAATTAGAATTTGAAACATGGCCCATCCCAAATAAATGAAAGAAAAGAAAACAAAGGTTCCTCCGAGAATTGAACTCGGGTTACTGAGGCAGAGACTAATGTCCTAACCGCTAGACCATGGAACCATTTGATGTTTTCATACCTTATTATTTTATTATCGACTCTTTTACTTCACTCCAAGCCGTTGCTCTATCTCTCTTTCATTGCTTCTCCGTTCGCTGTAATCTCTCTCTCTCAAATTCTCCGAGCTTCTTTATTTGTCTCCACCATCAATGCTTCTTCACTGTAACGTAAGCTATACCTCAAGTTTTTCCCTCATCTCCTCCTCTCTCCGCCGTCAAGACCATCCCGACGAATCACAAGATACAGTAATCCGTCGCCGGCACAATGCGAGATCCCTTTCTCTGTTCATCCGCCATAATCGAGACCTCAAGCATAACAAAAACCCTAACGAATCCCCTGAAACTTTCGTTCCTCCGCGGCGAGATGTAGACGGTGTTGACCGGTCGAAGCTACTCGAGCTCTCTCTCGTCACCAGAAGAACTCCGCAGTTCCCTGGATCCATCTACGCTCAATCTGCTTCCGATGCTGATATCGCCTCGTCCCTTCCTTCGCTCCGTAAATTTCTCGGCTCTGATGACGGAGAGAGCGAGACGGAGATGATAGCTAAGGCGTTGGAGATTAGGCGGAAAGTGACCAAGGAGATTATCAAAGAGTCTTTGGTGAGGAAAGGAAGATTTGGGATCACGTACGCGACTAATGTGACTGATCGTGTGGGTGATTTCGTTGATCATGTCATGATCGAAGCTGCGGCGTTGAAGTGGCTGCCGGAATTTTCAGAGTCGAGGTTCAATCTTCGCGCCAGAACGGTTATAGAGGACTCCAATTTCGTGCCTCTTGTAAGGTCAAGCTCCTACTTCCATAGCTAGCTCCTTTTACGTGCTTTTTGGCGGTCTTTGTTAGTGCCCATAAGGTGTTCGATACTTGGTCTCTAAGAAAAACGTTCACTTTCTTTATGACTTGAGCATATTGAAGATTGAAATTCAAATTAAACCCGAAAACTGAGGATTCTATAGACCCTTATCCCAGGATTGTTTATCCTTTGTGCCAAGAAGTGGAGATTGAGCATATTGCAATATCGTTAGCTTGATTTTGGGGGTTTGAAAAAGTAGTAGATTTTCATTATGATTCTGAACCGTGCAGGTGGTTGAAGCACCATGAGTTTTCATATAATAGAATTGGGAAGATCATATGCTTGTCAAAGGGAAATCTTGACTCCATAAGAATCATGATCGAGTGGCTCAAAACCATACATGTGAAGACTGAATTCATTGGAGTTGCGTTCTTGAGATCTGGGGACAACTTCTTGCAACGTAGCCGTGAGGAGCTAGACGAGATTGTTGAGTATCTAGAGAGCAATGGTGTGAGGAGGGACTGGATGGGATATGTGGTTGGCCGATGTCCTGAGTTGCTTTCTTTCAGCATGGAAGAAGTCAAAAGCCGTGTTGATTTCTTCTTGAAAATGGGTATGAATCAGAATGACTTTGGCACTATGGTCTTCGATTATCCAAAGATGCTCGGCTTCTTTTCGTTTGAAGAGATGGAGAAAAAGGTACTGAAAGCTATATGTACTTTTTGATCCTCCATTGTTAGATTGGATTTTGAGTTCATAAATGTGTTGCTTGTCTTAATTCAGATCAATTACCTGAAAGAGTTTGGCCTTAGCACAGAAGATGTTGGGAGACTATTAGCTTTCAAGCCACACCTCATGGGATGCAGTATCGAAGAAAGATGGAAGCCTCTCGTCAAGTATTTCTACTACCTTGGAATCTCTAAAGAAGGAATGAAAAGAATCCTTGTCGTGAAACCGATTCTTTACTGCATTGATTTGGAGAAGACAATTGCACCAAAGGTATTTGAACTTCGTTATATACTATGCACTCCCTATAATATACGCAGCAGATTCCATTAACTCAATTCTTTTGTGTTCTTAAAGGTAAGATTTTTCCAGGACATGGGTATCCCTAAAGAGGCCATTGGAAACATGTTAGTTAAGTTTCCTTCTTTGCTAACAAACAGCCTCTACAAGAAAATCCGACCTGTGGTTAGTATTACTTCTCTTATGAACTAATTATGATCCATAGAACGTTATGTTAGCGTTGGTCATAGCATGTGATGATTCCAAAATCTGCATTGCATATGGTGATTCCAAAATCTGCATCTGATACAGTATGATTTGGTTGTACAGGTGATTTTTCTGTTAACCAGAGCCGGTGTAAGCCAAAAGGATATCGGTAAAGTTATTGCATTAGATCCAGCTCTACTTGGATGCAGCATAGGGACAAAGCTAGAACCCAACATGAGATACTATATATCGTTAGGAATCCGAATCCATCAACTTGGCGAAATGATTGCTGATTTCCCGATGCTGCTTCGATATAACGTTGATACTCTGCGTCCGAAATACCGTTACTTGCGAAGAACAATGATCCGTCCGCTGCATGATCTCATTGAGTTTCCCAGGTAACATAAATAGACTTTATGAAATGATATAATTTACCTTCAAAATGTAGCTTTAAAGTGACCATGAAGTTACATAAATACTTTTACAGGTTCTTTAGCTACTCACTAGAGCGTCGGATAATCCCAAGGCACACCATTATGGTTGAGAACAGAGTTAACTTCAAGCTCAGGTACATGTTGGCTTGTACGGATGAAGAGTTTGAGAGGAGAGTGAAAGACAAAGTAGAGAGAAGAGAGAGATTCGAAGCTGGTCTTGACTCTGAGGATTGTCAGCCGTCGGATGAGACCATATCCGAAGAAGAGGTTGCTATCTCCGATTCTCCAGAGGAAGAGGAAGAATTAGCATAATGAATAGTTCGCAACATAAAAAGTGTACATAGCCATGTACATTTACCACATAATTATAACCAAAAGAATGCGTGTTAATTAGTCTTAATTAACCAATATTTAAACCAGATTATTTGTGACCACAACAAAAAAAAATCCAGATTATTCATTCTTCAATGTCTTGTCAAAACAAGTTAATATAATCTTCAATTAATATAAGAGTCTAAAATTGCAGGTTCATGGATTGTGTATAGCACTTTGCTTCTCTGCAAGTTTGATCACCGTAACAAAATTGAATCAAGGAATCTGTCACAAATGCAGAATCCAAATGCATCTCACTCGATTCCAATACGACAGATTGGATTCCGTTTAATGAGATCAAGATCCACCTGTGTAAACGAATAACAATAACTTGATGAGACACTATACTTCGAAAGATGATGTAGTATCAACTAGAAGTAAGATATTGTACCTTGTGTCCAAACAGATCGCGGATGTTGTCAATGCCGTATAAGATCATTGTCGGTCTGTTTATGAAACAAAATCACAAAAAGCATCAGCAGTTTCGTTTGTAATCAAAATATGTCCCTCAAAGTCTATTTTCATCTTTCTTGTACCTTTCAAGAGAAAGACCCCATGCAATGACTCGAACATCCTCTGGGAGACCCATCGGTAGCAGCATTTCGGGTCTGAACATGCCAGAGTTTCCAATCTCTACCCATTTCCCTAGTCCTTTATGGTAGCTGGTAAAAGAAGCAGACACAATATCTTTAGTGTCTGTTTTTCTGTTTGCATATTTAGAGAGTATGATTCTGATCAAATTTACCTGAAAATCTCCATGCTTGGTTCAGTGTAAGGGTTGTAGGCAGGCTTGAAACGCAGCTCGGACATCCCTGTGAAAGCATAATAGCATAAACCTTTGTTTTCTCTTAAGCGACTTTGAAGCATCAAAATAGGAGCAAGCGGGAGAAGTAATAAAACATTTACCTAGCCGTGAGAAGAAGTCATGTAATACACCAATGAGATCACCCAATGTAAGACCACGATCACAGATCAAACCTGAGCAAAAGAGAATAAATTTTGATAGGAAATTTTGGTGCATTTTCATGATTCTAACTATGAAATTCTCCAATTGTGACAACTAGTGCAATTAACCTTCAATCTGATGGAACTCTGCCAGATGGGTTCGGTCAACAGCCTCGTTTCTGAACACACGATCTATAGAAAAGTACTTCTTGGGAGCGAAAGGTTTCTACAGCAAAAGATAAAATAGATTATACTACAGAGACAATGTCGCACGGCTTGTAAATGCCTAGCTAACTGCTACTCAGGGAGCACAAAATTTCAAGACATCTATGTTTCAGGATTCATTAAAATATAAGTCTATATATTATGTACAGCTTTAGACATGAAATGATGCTTTAGTAGAGCAACATATATGTATAATGCACAACAAACACAAACAAAACCTTGATTCCCAAAACCAACATTCCAACCCCCACTTTAGGTATTCAGCAGTCAAAATAAACCAAGAATAAGAATCACTTAGACAAATGAATGGATTGAGAATTGGAAGGCCAAAGTCGAATCTAGTCAGACCTTTGCGAGTGCATAAAGCATCCTAGACGAGACCGCCGTTGTGTGGGTACGAAGAAGATTTTTGTTTGCTTCCTCTCTTTTCCATTCATAATTATACCTGTACAATGGAAAAGACCATGATGAGAGATTACAAATCAGTTGACTACAATAAGAGGTAGGATGCATCAAAAACAAGTTGGTACCCTCTCGATCCATATCCACCAGACTCATGAACTTGCTTCACCCTCTCAACATAATCTTCTGGTAATGTTATTGTCGTCGAAGGAGCTACAATCAAACATTCACATCGTAAGATTAAGAGTTAGATTGTCATTGAGATGTCATAAAGCAGCTGAGAAAGGATTGTTGAAGAGACAAACTCAGTGACAGAGGATTCAAGCATTGAACCTTTTAGAAAGAAGGTGTCATGAGAGTCGCGAGCAGGGTGCTGCTGAGGCTGGAACAGTGCATCGAAATTCCAGAAGCTACAGGGCAGAGGGAAAAGGTTAAGAGCAACCAATGAAAAAAAAAAAGAGAATTCCCTTTCTCTTCACGAAAAGCTTAAGATACCCAAAAAATGATTTCTGAATAACTAGACGGATTGTGAAAAAAGTCGATAGATTTGCATGAGGTGCTTTGCTATATAGTCTCTAATTGATATGATACCTGCTCTCAACATAGTTGTTTGTTGGCATCTCTTCGAATCTGCGACCACATAAGGCTGAATATCATTATTCCGTGGTAGCTGAAAAATGGAGAAATACTAGAAACATGGTAAAAGTCTCACCCCATCTGACAAAATATGTCTTTCAACTGCTTCCGCACCTGATACACACAAGAATAGATAAAACATTAATCGGCTATGAAAAGCAATGGTTACTCCGAATTTCTGCAACAGAAAAGCTAACCATATCAAGTAAAATATATTTCAGTGTGTTATACAAAACACTAAGACACACCGAGCTTGAAGTAAAGGCATTCAACAACTTATTTTACATTTGAGTACCTTAAGAAGGGGGTGGAGATGCCCAGCATTAACAGGCTGTCCCTTAGCATCGAAGTTATATTCCTTGAATTCTAACTCTTCCCAGCTGCATGTGAGTACCAATTTTCTTCTCTTATTTGCATTATGCCAACAATATCATTAATAAGTTTAAAAAGCAAGGAATAGTACACACTTTTGTAGATTTTCTAGAGTCAAATCAGTGGCAAAATTCTTTCTTTTGGGAGCATAATTGGGACCTTTCTTTGCAGAATAGCCCTTCCATATCCTAAGAAGAAAGGAGAGAAGCTTTAAATAATGTCTCCCAAAAGAAACAATTTACAAATAAAAAGCACAGGTAGTTACTGTGGTGCTATGAGTTTTCTGGATTTAAGAGAATTGAGACTTTCTTTGTCAAGTTCCTGAAGGGGAGAAAGGCCCAACTTAGTCACATTAATTTTTTTAAGCTGCATAAGAGTTGTACATAATTATTTTGAAATAAGATGGTACAAACCAGTCCTTCCTGTGTTTGTAAAAGCAAGTTCTTCACTTTATCTTCAACATGTTGAACCTACAACAAAAAGGGTCAGAGCTAATGATGCAGACTAAAATAGATGCAGAAAAAGATTGCATGCAATACTGGTAAGAAACATGAGAAAAAGCGAATGGCAACCCAAAACATAAAACTATATTCAACAAAAGCCTTGTATTACCTTCCTAGACACTTGCTTTCCCCATTTCCACCCATTTGTTTTTTTCCAGCTTGTGAACAGCCAATCTTGAATACTGAAGGAGCTAGCTTTTTCTGAAACAGCAAGATTTTAAACCGGTCGTTATAACATGACATCAAATTTACCAGTCATGATAAAAAGGAAATTAGAAGAATCATGATTCATGAATTGCAAGATATATATATGTATCCATAATAGTCACCTGGAGTTCATCTTTCGATATGCTACCTTCCGCAGGAACAGCCAAGAAAAAGTTGTACCTCTGGCGACCCTTCCGCAGCATATTTCTTCCCTTCATCAGTCAGCACCCAAGATTCACGTTTAATGTCCTGCAGAAATAATAAAACAGCACATGACAATTACAATCCTTACATATCCTCGCAACCTTAAATATATAGGTAAGGTGAAAACCAGATATTCAATCAGGTGACTTTTAACAGCCATTCATGATCTCATAAGCTAATCACTAAACCCCTCATCCAAAAACTCACAAAAAAGCTAACTCCCTATGCACAAGATATAAATCCTTGATTCTAACTTCTCCGCAAACCAAATTCAACTTAAATTTTTAGTTGAATAGAATGGCGAAAGTGGTGGTACCTGAGCTTCGATGTAACAAAAACCATGTAAGCTCTTGATGACATTGACGACTTCGTTGTGGTCAAGGTTGTGTTCGGAGGAGAATTGACCGGAATCGATGATTTCCTCGTTGCCCTGCAGAAAGCCTAGAATCGCCTCCTCCGCCATATTATCTTCCGGTGCTCGTATTTAGCGCAGTCCGCCGTATATTTCAAAGAGCTCTGAGTTTTCAGTTTTGCCCTATTCTCCTCCGCTCGAACAGAATGGGATCAATGGCTGAAAAGCCTGAAATGCCATTTACTAAGGAAAAATGGTCTAAAATGCCACTATTATATTTTGCATTTTCGTTTACAATTTTTTTTTAATTAAAAATAAAAATTTTATGAAAAATCAACAATTACAAACCCAACATAAAATATCCGACTTAAACCTAATAAAATCGATCAACCCGACCCACACACAATTCGATTTACCTTAATTCTAAAATCAGTATAAAGTAAAATTGAGAAACCTAAATCCGTTCCAAACCATCGCCGGCTTCCTTCATCACCGTCGTTATTCTTGCCGCTTTTCCTCCTCCTCGCGAACTCGTCTTCTTCTTCTCCGTAAATTCCCTCGCCTCCCTCCTCGCCGTCGTCACTATTGTCGCCGCTGACTTTCTTCCTCCTCGCGAACTCGTCTTCTTCTTCTTCGTAAGTTCCCTCGCTTCCCCGTCATTTGGTTAGTATCTGTTCGAGTTCGAATTGGCATCCTCCTCGCAAAATTGAATAGTTCTTAGGTTAGTTGCGATATTGAATAGTCTTAAATTGTATTGTTGTTGTTGTTGTTGTTCTCGAGTAGTAGGGGATCCTTCTCAGTAATGGCTCGTGTAAGAGACGCTCATGGGATATATGATTCAACAGAAGTGGCTCCTAAAGATCCAACAGAAGGCCCAAAGGCTGCCGAAATTGATCCAACAGAAACCACTGCCGGTTGAGTGCTGATCCAACAACACCAGATGCTGCCGAGATTGATCCACAGAAGCACCAGATGCTGCGAGATTGATCCAACAGAAGCTCCCATAGAAGCAGCAGAAGCAACAGAAGCTCCCACAAAAGCCGAAAACGTGAATGAAGAGGAAGAAGTGAGTACCTCTTCAAATGAAGGTGATGGGGAGGAAGAAAACGTTAATGAAGAGAAAGAAGACCTTGCTGCTCAGGTATATACATTAGTTTGAGAATGAGTGCGAATGGTTTTGAAACAAATTAGAAATGGTGGTTTAGAAACAACTAGTACAACTTAGTACTATTTTGTGGTCTTGGTACAATTCCGGATAACTGGAACAACTAAGTAAGTCTATGTGTTTGAATTTGCAGGATACAGATGATGATGATGATGATGATGATGATGATGATTCCCAACCACTGCAGCCAGAGAAGATGTTCTTTGGTCCAACTGAATACACCAAGGGTTGTAAGATAGGAACTAGGTGTAGTGTGACCCAGACAGTGGAATACATAGAGAAATTTTCAGCAGAACTGAATTGGTTCAGAAAGCATTCTCAATTTAAGCATATATTCCACATGCCTAAGGAGCAAAACCACATGACTCAAGGCATGTGGATGCTTCTGCTTCGCACAGCTTGTACGGAGATGGTAAGAGAGTGCTGGTTTGTGGTGAATGGAGTGCCTATTAGGTATTCCATAAAAGAGCACGCGCTGTTAACCGGATTTGACTGCCATGAATACCCCAACAACTATGAGGAATTGGGGGATTTGAAGTTTGTACAAAGGATGTTTGGAAGGACTAAACAAATTAAAATAAAAGATGTGGAAGATAAGCTGGAGGGAATGAAGAGCA
>OVBL01000915.1:0-16034 GCA_900406555.1 Pseudoturritis turrita | reverse complement strand
TAGGTTGTTTCAATCATTTATCGTTATAAAGGGGACTCTTAAGGAAGCCTACTAAACTAATTTATAAATTTTTCAAATTTTTAGAAAACTCATAGGTGTTAACCCACTGATTCATAAAAAACGGAGTAAATGTGTCTAAATAGAAACTAGGTTGTTTCAATCATTTATCGTTATAAAGGGGACTCTTATAAAGCCTACTAAACTAAATTTATAAATGTTTTCAAATTTTTAGAAAACTCATAGGTGTTAACCCACTGATTCCTAAAAAACGGAGTAAATGTGTCTAAATAGAAACTAGGTTGTTTCAACCATTTATCGTTATAAAGGGACTCTAAGGAAGCCTACTAAACTAAATTTTTAATTTTTTCAAATTTTTAGAAAACTCATAGGTGTTAACCCACTGATTCCTAAAAAAGGAGTAAATGTGTCTGAAATAGAAACTAGGTTGTTTCAATCATTTATCGTTATAAAGGGACTCTTAGGAAGCCTACTAAACTCAATTTATAAATGTTTTCAAATTTTTAGAAAATTCATAAGAGTTAACCCACTGATTCCTAAAAAACAGATTAAATGTGTCTGAAATAGAAAATAGGATGTTTCAACCATTTATCATTATAAAGGGGACTCTAAGGAAGCCTACTAAACTAATTTTATACTTTTTTTCAAATTTTTAGAAAACTCATAGGTGTTAACCCACTGATTCATAAAAAACGGAGTAAATGTGTCTTAAATAGAAACTAGGTTGTTTCAATCATTTATCGTTATAAAGGGGACTCTTATAAAGCCTACTAAACTAAATTTATAAATGTTTTCAAATTTTTAGAAAACTCATAGGTGTTAACCCACTGATTCCTAAAAAACGGATTAAATGTGTTTAAAATAGAAAATAGGATGTTTCAACCATTTATCGTTATAAAGGGGACTCTAGGAAGCCTACTAAACTAAATTTTTAATTTTTTTCAAATTTTTAGAAAACTCATAGGTGTTAACCCACTGATTCCTAAAAAAGGAGTAAATGTGTCTGAAATAGAAACTAGGTTGTTTCAATCATTTATCGTTATAAAGGGGACTCTTAGGAAGCCTACTAAACTCAATTTATAAATGTTTTCAAATTTTTAGAAAATTCATAAGAGTTAACCCACTGATTCCTAAAAAACAGATTAAATGTGTCTGAAATAGAAAATAGGATGTTTCAACCATTTATCGTTATAAAGGGGACTCTAAGGAAGCCTACTAAACTAATTTTATATTTTTTCAAATTTTTAGAAAACTCATAGGTGTTAACCCACTGATTCATAAAAAACGGAGTAAATGTGTCTAAATAGAAACTAGGTTGTTTCAATCATTTATCGTTATAAAGGGGACTCTTATAAAGCCTACTAAACTAAATTTATAAATGTTTTCAAATTTTTAGAAAACTCATAGGTGTTAACCCACTGATTCCTAAAAAACGGATAAATGTGTCTGAAATAGAAAATAGGTTGTTTCAACCATTTATCGTTATAAAGGGGACTCTAAGGAAGCCTACTAAACTAAATTTTTAATTTTTTCAAATTTTTAGAAAACTCATAGGTGTTAACCCACTGATTCCTAAAAAAGGAGTAAATGTGTCTGAAATAGAAACTAGGTTGTTTCAATCATTTATCGTTATAAAGGGACTCTTAAGAAGCCTACTAAACTAATTTATAAATGTTTTCAAATTTTTAGAAAATTCATAAGAGTTAACCCACTGATTCCTAAAAAACAGATTAAATGTGTCTGAAATAGAAAATAGGATGTTTCAACCATTTATCTTATAAAGGGGACTCTAAGGAAGCCTACTAAACTAATTTTAATTTTTTCAAATTTTTAGAAAACTCATAGGTGTTAACCCACTGATTCCTAAAAAAGGAGTAAATGTGTCTGAAATAGAAACTAGGTTGTTTCAATCATTTATCGTTATAAAGGGACTCTTATAAAGCCTACTAAACTAAATTTATAAATGTTTTCAAATTTTTAGAAAACTCATAGGTGTTAACCCACTGATTCCTAAAAAACGGATTAAATGTGTCTTAAATAGAAAATAGGATGTTTCAACCATTTATCGTTATAAAGGGGACTCTAGGAAGCCTACTAAACTAAATTTTTAATTTTTTCAAATTTTTAGAAAACTCATAGGTGTTAACCCACTGATTCCTAAAAAAGGAGTAAATGTGTCTGAAATAGAAACTAGGTTGTTTCAATCATTTATCGTTATAAAGGGGACTCTTAGGAAGCCTACTAAACTCAATTTATAAATGTTTTCAAATTTTTAGAAAATTCATAAGAGTTAACCCACTGATTCCTAAAAAACAGATTAAATGTGTCTGAAATAGAAAATAGGATGTTTCAACCATTTATCGTTATAAAGGGGACTCTAAGGAAGCCTACTAAACTAATTTTAATTTTTTCAAATTTTTAGAAAACTCATAGGTGTTAACCCACTGATTCCTAAAAAACGGAGTAAATGTGTCTGAAATAGAAACTAGGTTGTTTCAATCATTTATCGTTATAAAGGGGACTCTTAGGAAGCCTACTAAACTAAATTTATAAATTTTTCAAATTTTTAGAAAACTCATAGGTGTTAACCCACTGATTCCTAAAAAACGGAGTAAATGTGTCTTAAATAGAAACTAGGTTGTTTCAATCATTTATCGTTATAAAGGGGACTCTTAGGAAGCCTACTAAACTAAATTTATAAATGTTTTCAAATTTTTAGAAAACTCATAGGTGTTAACCCACTGATTCCTAAAAAAGGAGTAAATGTGTCTGAAATAGAAACTAGGTTGTTTCAACCATTTATCGTTATAAAGGGGACTCTAGGAAGCCTACTAAACTAAATTTATAAATTTTTCAAATTTTTAGAAAACTCATAGGTGTTAACCCACTGATTCCTAAAAAAGGAGTAAATGTGTCTGAAATAGAAACTAGGTGTTTCAACCATTTATCGTTATAAAGGGGACTCTAAGGAAGCCTACTAAACTAAATTTATAATTTTTTCAAATTTTTAGAAAACTCATAGGTGTTAACCCACTGATTCCTAAAAAAGGAGTAAATGTGTCTGAAATAGAAACTAGGTTGTTTCAATCATTTATCGTTATAAAGGGGACTCTTAGGAAGCCTACTAAACTAATTTATAAATGTTTTCAAATTTTTAGAAAACTCATAGGTGTTAACCCACTGATTCCTAAAAAACGGATAAATGTGTCTGAAATAGAAACTAGGTTGTTTCAACATTTATCGTTATAAAGGGGACTCTAAGGAAGCCTACTAAACTAAATTTATAATTTTTTCAAATTTTTAGAAAACTCATAGGTGTTAACCCACTGATTCCTAAAAAAGGAGTAAATGTGTCTGAAATAGAAACTAGGTTGTTTCAATCATTTATCGTTATAAAGGGACTCTTAGGAAGCCTACTAAACTAAATTTATAAATTTTTCAAATTTTTAGAAAACTCATAGGTGTTAACCCACTGATTCCTAAAAAACGGATAAATGTGTCTGAAATAGAAACTAGGTTGTTTCAACCATTTATCGTTATAAAGGGGACTCTTAGGAAGCCTACTAAACTAAATTTATAAATTTTTCAAATTTTTAGAAAACTCATAGGTGTTAACCCACTGATTCCTAAAAAAGGAGTAAATGTGTCTGAAATAGAAATAGGTTGTTTCAACCATTTATCGTTATAAAGGGGACTCTAGGAAGCCTACTAAACTAAATTTATAATTTTTTCAAATTTTTAGAAAACTCATAGGTGTTAACCCACTGATTCCTAAAAAAGGAGTAAATGTGTCTGAAATAGAAACTAGGTTGTTTCAATCATTTATCGTTATAAAGGGGACTCTTAGGAAGCCTACTAAACTAATTTATAAATGTTTTCAAATTTTTAGAAAATTCATAGAGTTAACCCACTGATTCCTAAAAAACAGATTAAATGTGTCTGAAATAGAAAATAGGATGTTTCAACCATTTATCGTTATAAAGGGGACTCTAAGGAAGCCTACTAAACTAATTTTAATTTTTTTCAAATTTTTAGAAAACTCATAGGTGTTAACCCACTGATTCATAAAAAACGGAGTAAATGTGTCTTAAATAGAAACTAGGTTGTTTCAATCATTTATCGTTATAAAGGGACTCTTAAAAGCCTACTAAACTAAATTTATAAATGTTTTCAAATTTTTAGAAAACTCATAGGTGTTAACCCACTGATTCCTAAAAAAGGATTAAATGCGTCTGAAATAGAAACTAGGTTGTTTCAACCATTTATCGTTATAAACTGGACTCTAAAGAAGCCTACTAAACTAAATTTTAATTTTTTCAAATTTTTAGAAAACTCATAGGTGTTAACCCACTGATTCCTAAAAAAGGAGTAAATGTGTCTGAAATAGAAACTAGGTTGTTTCAATCATTTATCGTTATAAAGGGGACTCTTAGGAAGCCTACTAAACTAATTTATAAATGTTTTCAAATTTTTAGAAAACTCATAGGTGTTAACCCACTGATTCCTAAAAAACGGATTAAATGTGTCTGAAATAGAAATAGGATGTTTCAACCATTTATCGTTATAAAGGGGACTCTAAGGAAGCCTACTAAACTAAATTTATAATTTTTTCAAATTTTTAGAAAACTCATAGGTGTTAACCCACTGATTCCTAAAAAAGGAGTAAATGTGTCTGAAATAGAAACTAGGTTGTTTCAATCATTTATCGTTATAAAGGGGACTCTAAGGAAGCCTACTAAACTAAATTTATAAATTTTTTCAAATTTTTAGAAAACTCATAGGTGTTAACCCACTGATTCCTAAAAAAGGAGTAAATGTGTCTGAAATAGAAACTAGGTTGTTTCAATCATTTATCGTTATAAAGGGACTCTTAGGAAGCCTACTAAACTCAATTTATAAATGTTTTCAAATTTTTAGAAAATTCATAAGAGTTAACCCACTGATTCCTAAAAAACAGATTAAATGTGTCTGAAATAGAAAATAGGATGTTTCAACCATTTATCGTTATAAAGGGGACTCTAAGGAAGCCTACTAAACTAAATTTTAATTTTTTTCAAATTTTTAGAAAACTCATAGGTGTTAACCCACTGATTCATAAAAAAGGAGTAAATGTGTCTGAAATAGAAACTAGGTTGTTTCAATCATTTATCGTTATAAAGGGGACTCTTAGGAAGCCTACTAAACTAAATTTATAAATGTTTTCAAATTTTTAGAAAACTCATAGGTGTTAACCCACTGATTCCTAAAAAAGGAGTAAATGTGTCTGAAATAGAAACTAGGTTGTTTCAATCATTTATCGTTATAAAGGGACTCTAAGAAGCCTACTAAACTAAATTTATAAATTTTTCAAATTTTTAGAAAACTCATAGGTGTTAACCCACTGATTCCTAAAAAAGGATTAAATGTGTCTGAAATAGAAAATAGGATGTTTCAACCATTTATCGTTATAAAGGGACTCTAGGAAGCCTACTAAACTAAATTTTTAATTTTTTCAAATTTTTAGAAAACTCATAGGTGTTAACCCACTGATTCCTAAAAAAGGAGTAAATGTGTCTGAAATAGAAACTAGGTTGTTTCAATCATTTATCGTTATAAAGGGACTCTTAGGAAGCCTACTAAACTAAATTTATAAATGTTTTCAAATTTTTAGAAAACTCATAGGTGTTAACCCACTGATTCCTAAAAAACGGATTAAATGTGTCTGAAATAGAAAATAGGATGTTTCAACCATTTATCGTTATAAAGGGGACTCTAAGGAAGCCTACTAAACTAAATTTTTAATTTTTTCAAATTTTTAGAAAACTCATAGGTGTTAACCCACTGATTCCTAAAAAAGGAGTAAATGTGTCTGAAATAGAAACTAGGTTGTTTCAATCATTTATCGTTATAAAGGGACTCTTAAGAAGCCTACTAAACTAAATTTATAAATGTTTTCAAATTTTTAGAAAACTCATAGGTGTTAACCCACTGATTCCTAAAAAACGGATTAAATGTGTCTAAATAGAAAATAGGATGTTTCAACCATTTATCGTTATAAAGGGACTCTAGGAAGCCTACTAAACTAAATTTTTAATTTTTTCAAATTTTTAGAAAACTCATAGGTGTTAACCCACTGATTCCTAAAAAAGGAGTAAATGTGTCTGAAATAGAAACTAGGTTGTTTCAATCATTTATCGTTATAAAGGGGACTCTTAGGAAGCCTACTAAACTAAATTTATAAATGTTTTCAAATTTTTAGAAAACTCATAGGTGTTAACCCACTGATTCCTAAAAAACGGATTAAATGTGTCTGAAATAGAAATAGGATGTTTCAACCATTTATCGTTATAAAGGGGACTCTAAGGAAGCCTACTAAACTAAATTTTAATTTTTTCAAATTTTTAGAAAACTCATAGGTGTTAACCCACTGATTCCTAAAAAAGGAGTAAATGTGTCTGAAATAGAAACTAGGTTGTTTCAATCATTTATCGTTATAAAGGGGACTCTTAGGAAGCCTACTAAACTAAATTTATAAATTTTTCAAATTTTTAGAAAACTCATAGGTGTTAACCCACTGATTCCTAAAAAACGGATAAATGTGTCTGAAATAGAAACTAGGTTGTTTCAACCATTTATCGTTATAAAGGGACTCTAAGGAAGCCTACTAAACTAAATTTTAAATTTTTTCAAATTTTTAGAAAACTCATAGGTGTTAACCCACTGATTCCTAAAAAAGGAGTAAATGTGTCTGAAATAGAAACTAGGTTGTTTCAATCATTTATCGTTATAAAGGGGACTCTTAGGAAGCCTACTAAACTAATTTATAAATGTTTTCAAATTTTTAGAAAACTCATAGGTGTTAACCCACTGATTCCTAAAAAACGATTAAATGTGTCTGAAATAGAAAATAGGATGTTTCAACCATTTATCGTTATAAAGGGACTCTAAGGAAGCCTACTAAACTAATTTTAATTTTTTCAAATTTTTAGAAAACTCATAGGTGTTAACCCACTGATTCCTAAAAAAGGAGTAAATGTGTCTGAAATAGAAACTAGGTTGTTTCAATCATTTATCGTTATAAAGGGACTCTTAGGAAGCCTACTAAACTAAATTTATAAATGTTTTCAAATTTTTAGAAAACTCATAGGTGTTAACCCACTGATTCCTAAAAAACGGATTAAATGTGTCTGAAATAGAAAATAGGATGTTTCAACCATTTATCGTTATAAAGGGGACTCTAAGGAAGCCTACTAAACTAAATTTTAATTTTTTTCAAATTTTTAGAAAACTCATAGGTGTTAACCCACTGATTCCTAAAAAAGGAGTAAATGTGTCTGAAATAGAAACTAGGTTGTTTCAATCATTTATCGTTATAAAGGGGACTCTTAAGAAGCCTACTAAACTAAATTTATAAATGTTTTCAAATTTTTAGAAAACTCATAGGTGTTAACCCACTGATTCCTAAAAAACGGATTAAATGTGTCTGAAATAGAAAATAGGATGTTTCAACCATTTATCGTTATAAAGGGGACTCTAAGGAAGCCTACTAAACTAAATTTTTAATTTTTTCAAATTTTTAGAAAACTCATAGGTGTTAACCCACTGATTCCTAAAAAAGGAGTAAATGTGTCTGAAATAGAAACTAGGTTGTTTCAATCATTTATCGTTATAAAGGGACTCTTAGGAAGCCTACTAAACTAATTTATAAATGTTTTCAAATTTTTAGAAAACTCATAGGTGTTAACCCACTGATTCCTAAAAAACGGATTAAATGTGTCTGAAATAGAAACTAGGTTGTTTCAATCATTTATCGTTATAAAGGGACTCTAAGGAAGCCTACTAAACTAAATTTATAATTTTTTCAAATTTTTAGAAAACTCATAGGTGTTAACCCACTGATTCCTAAAAAAGGAGTAAATGTGTCTGAAATAGAAACTAGGTTGTTTCAACCATTTATCGTTATAAAGGGACTCTAGGAAGCCTACTAAACTAAATTTTAAATTTTTCAAATTTTTAGAAAACTCATAGGTGTTAACCCACTGATTCCTAAAAAAGGAGTAAATGTGTCTGAAATAGAAACTAGGTTGTTTCAATCATTTATCGTTATAAAGGGACTCTTAAGAAGCCTACTAAACTAAATTTATAAATGTTTTCAAATTTTTAGAAAACTCATAGGTGTTAACCCACTGATTCCTAAAAAACGGATTAAATGTGTCTGAAATAGAAAATAGGATGTTTCAACCATTTATCGTTATAAAGGGGACTCTAGGAAGCCTACTAAACTAAATTTTAATTTTTTCAAATTTTTAGAAAACTCATAGGTGTTAACCCACTGATTCCTAAAAAAGGAGTAAATGTGTCTGAAATAGAAACTAGGTTGTTTCAATCATTTATCGTTATAAAGGGGACTCTTAAGAAGCCTACTAAACTAAATTTATAAATGTTTTCAAATTTTTAGAAAACTCATAGGTGTTAACCCACTGATTCCTAAAAAACGGATTAAATGTGTCTGAAATAGAAAATAGGATGTTTCAACCATTTATCGTTATAAAGGGGACTCTAAGGAAGCCTACTAAACTAAATTTTAATTTTTTCAAATTTTTAGAAAACTCATAGGTGTTAACCCACTGATTCCTAAAAAAGGAGTAAATGTGTCTGAAATAGAAACTAGGTTGTTTCAATCATTTATCGTTATAAAGGGACTCTTAGGAAGCCTACTAAACTAAATTTATAAATGTTTTCAAATTTTTAGAAAACTCATAGTGTTAACCCACTGATTCCTAAAAAACGGATTAAATGTGTCTGAAATAGAAATAGGTTGTTTCAACCATTTATCGTTATAAAGGGGACTCTAAGGAAGCCTACTAAACTAAATTTTAATTTTTTCAAATTTTTAGAAAACTCATAGGTGTTAACCCACTGATTCCTAAAAAAGGAGTAAATGTGTCTGAAATAGAAACTAGGTTGTTTCAATCATTTATCGTTATAAAGGGGACTCTTAGGAAGCCTACTAAACTAATTTATAAATGTTTTCAAATTTTTAGAAAACTCATAGGTGTTAACCCACTGATTCCTAAAAAACGGAGTAAATGTGTCTGAAATAGAAAATAGGTTGTTTCAACCATTTATCGTTATAAAGGGACTCTAAGGAAGCCTACTAAACTAAATTTTAAATTTTTTCAAATTTTTAGAAAACTCATAGGTGTTAACCCACTGATTCCTAAAAAAGGAGTAAATGTGTCTGAAATAGAAACTAGGTTGTTTCAATCATTTATCGTTATAAAGGGACTCTTAGGAAGCCTACTAAACTAAATTTATAAATGTTTTCAAATTTTTAGAAAACTCATAGGTGTTAACCCACTGATTCCTAAAAAACGGATAAATGTGTCTGAAATAGAAACTAGGTTGTTTCAATCATTTATCGTTATAAAGGGGACTCTTAGGAAGCCTACTAAACTAAATTTATAAATTTTTCAAATTTTTAGAAAACTCATAGGTGTTAACCCACTGATTCCTAAAAAACGGAGTAAATGTGTCTGAAATAGAAACTAGGTTGTTTCAATCATTTATCGTTATAAAGGGGACTCTAGGAAGCCTACTAAACTAAATTTATAATTTTTTCAAATTTTTAGAAAACTCATAGGTGTTAACCCACTGATTCCTAAAAAAGGAGTAAATGTGTCTGAAATAGAAACTAGGTTGTTTCAATCATTTATCGTTATAAAGGGGACTCTTAGGAAGCCTACTAAACTAAATTTATAAATGTTTTCAAATTTTTAGAAAATTCATAGGTGTTAACCCACTGATTCCTAAAAAACAGATTAAATGTGTCTGAAATAGAAAATAGGATGTTTCAACCATTTATCGTTATAAAGGGACTCTAAGGAAGCCTACTAAACTAAATTTTAATTTTTTCAAATTTTTAGAAAACTCATAGGTGTTAACCCACTGATTCCTAAAAAAGGAGTAAATGTGTCTGAAATAGAAACTAGGTTGTTTCAATCATTTATCGTTATAAAGGGGACTCTTAGGAAGCCTACTAAACTAAATTTATAAATGTTTTCAAATTTTTAGAAAACTCATAGGTGTTAACCCACTGATTCCTAAAAAAGGAGTAAATGTGTCTGAAATAGAAACTAGGTTGTTTCAACCATTTATCGTTATAAAGGGACTCTAAGGAAGCCTACTAAACTAAATTTTAAATTTTTTCAAATTTTTAGAAAACTCATAGGTGTTAACCCACTGATTCCTAAAAAAGGAGTAAATGTGTCTGAAATAGAAACTAGGTTGTTTCAACATTTATCGTTATAAAGGGACTCTAGGAAGCCTACTAAACTAAATTTATAATTTTTTCAAATTTTTAGAAAACTCATAGGTGTTAACCCACTGATTCCTAAAAAAGGAGTAAATGTGTCTGAAATAGAAACTAGGTTGTTTCAATCATTTATCGTTATAAAGGGGACTCTAAGGAAGCCTACTAAACTAATTTATAAATTTTTCAAATTTTTAGAAAATCATAGGTGTTAACCCACTGATTCCTAAAAAAGATAAATGTGTCTGAAATAGAAATAGGTTGTTTCAACCATTTATCGTTATAAAGGGACTCTAAGGAAGCCTACTAAACTAATTTTAATTTTTTCAAATTTTTAGAAAACTCATAGGTGTTAACCCACTGATTCCTAAAAAAGGAGTAAATGTGTCTGAAATAGAAACTAGGTTGTTTCAATCATTTATCGTTATAAAGGGGACTCTTAGGAAGCCTACTAAACTAAATTTATAAATGTTTTCAAATTTTTAGAAAACTCATAGGTGTTAACCCACTGATTCCTAAAAAACGGATTAAATGTGTCTGAAATAGAAAATAGGATGTTTCAACCATTTATCGTTATAAAGGGGACTCTAGGAAGCCTACTAAACTAAATTTTAATTTTTTTCAAATTTTTAGAAAACTCATAGGTGTTAACCCACTGATTCCTAAAAAAGGAGTAAATGTGTCTGAAATAGAAACTAGGTTGTTTCAATCATTTATCGTTATAAAGGGGACTCTTAGGAAGCCTACTAAACTAAATTTATAAATGTTTTCAAATTTTTAGAAAATTCATAGGTGTTAACCCACTGATTCCTAAAAAACAGATTAAATGTGTCTGAAATAGAAAATAGGATGTTTCAACCATTTATCGTTATAAAGGGGACTCTAAGGAAGCCTACTAAACTAATTTTAATTTTTTCAAATTTTTAGAAAACTCATAGGTGTTAACCCACTGATTCATAAAAAAGGAGTAAATGTGTCTGAAATAGAAACTAGGTTGTTTCAATCATTTATCGTTATAAAGGGACTCTTAAAAGCCTACTAAACTAAATTTATAAATGTTTTCAAATTTTTAGAAAACTCATAGGTGTTAACCCACTGATTCCTAAAAAACGGATTAAATGTGTCTGAAATAGAAAATAGGATGTTTCAACCATTTATCGTTATAAAGGGGACTCTAAGGAAGCCTACTAAACTAAATTTTAATTTTTTCAAATTTTTAGAAAACTCATAGGTGTTAACCCACTGATTCCTAAAAAAGGAGTAAATGTGTCTGAAATAGAAACTAGGTTGTTTCAATCATTTATCGTTATAAAGGGACTCTTAAAAGCCTACTAAACTAATTTATAAATGTTTCAAATTTTAGAAAATCATAGGTTAACCACTGATTCTAAAAAAGATAAATGTGTCTGAAATAGAAATAGGATGTTTCAACCATTTATCGTTATAAAGGGACTCTAAGGAAGCCTACTAAACTAAATTTTAATTTTTTCAAATTTTTAGAAAACTCATAGGTGTTAACCCACTGATTCCTAAAAAAGGAGTAAATGTGTCTGAAATAGAAACTAGGTTGTTTCAATCATTTATCGTTATAAAGGGACTCTTAGGAAGCCTACTAAACTCAATTTATAAATGTTTTCAAATTTTTAGAAAATTCATAGAGTTAACCCACTGATTCCTAAAAAACGGATTAAATGTGTCTGAAATAGAAAATAGGATGTTTCAACCATTTATCGTTATAAAGGGGACTCTAAGGAAGCCTACTAAACTAAATTTTTAATTTTTTCAAATTTTTAGAAAACTCATAGGTGTTAACCCACTGATTCCTAAAAAAGGAGTAAATGTGTCTGAAATAGAAACTAGGTTGTTTCAATCATTTATCGTTATAAAGGGACTCTTAGGAAGCCTACTAAACTAAATTTATAAATGTTTTCAAATTTTTAGAAAACTCATAGGTGTTAACCCACTGATTCCTAAAAAAGGAGTAAATGTGTCTGAAATAGAAACTAGGTTGTTTCAATCATTTATCGTTATAAAGGGACTCTTAGGAAGCCTACTAAACTAATTTATAAATGTTTTCAAATTTTTAGAAAATTCATAAGAGTTAACCCACTGATTCCTAAAAAACAGATTAAATGTGTCTGAAATAGAAAATAGGATGTTTCAACCATTTATCGTTATAAAGGGGACTCTAAGGAAGCCTACTAAACTAAATTTTTAATTTTTTCAAATTTTTAGAAAACTCATAGGTGTTAACCCACTGATTCCTAAAAAAGGAGTAAATGTGTCTAAATAGAAACTAGGTTGTTTCAATCATTTATCGTTATAAAGGGACTCTTAGGAAGCCTACTAAACTAAATTTATAAATGTTTTCAAATTTTTAGAAAATCATAGGTGTTAACCCACTGATTCCTAAAAAACGGATTAAATGTGTCTGAAATAGAAAATAGGATGTTTCAACCATTTATCGTTATAAAGGGGACTCTAAGGAAGCCTACTAAACTAATTTTAATTTTTTCAAATTTTTAGAAAACTCATAGGTGTTAACCCACTGATTCCTAAAAAAGGAGTAAATGTGTCTGAAATAGAAACTAGGTTGTTTCAATCATTTATCGTTATAAAGGGGACTCTTAAGGAAGCCTACTAAACTAAATTTATAAATGTTTTCAAATTTTTAGAAAACTCATAGGTGTTAACCCACTGATTCCTAAAAAAGGAGTAAATGTGTCTGAAATAGAAACTAGGTTGTTTCAATCATTTATCGTTATAAAGGGGACTCTTAGGAAGCCTACTAAACTAAATTTATAAATTTTTCAAATTTTTAGAAAACTCATAGGTGTTAACCCACTGATTCCTAAAAAAGGAGTAAATGTGTCTGAAATAGAAACTAGGTTGTTTCAACCATTTATCGTTATAAAGGGACTCTAAGGAAGCCTACTAAACTAAATTTATAATTTTTTCAAATTTTTAGAAAACTCATAGGTGTTAACCCACTGATTCCTAAAAAAGGAGTAAATGTGTCTGAAATAGAAACTAGGTTGTTTCAATCATTTATCGTTATAAAGGGGACTCTTAGGAAGCCTACTAAACTAAATTTATAAATGTTTTCAAATTTTTAGAAAACTCATAGGTGTTAACCCACTGATTCCTAAAAAACGGATTAAATGTGTCTGAAATAGAAAATAGGATGTTTCAACCATTTATCGTTATAAAGGGGACTCTAAGGAAGCCTACTAAACTAAATTTATAATTTTTTCAAATTTTTAGAAAACTCATAGGTGTTAACCCACTGATTCCTAAAAAAGGAGTAAATGTGTCTGAAATAGAAACTAGGTTGTTTCAATCATTTATCGTTATAAAGGGGACTCTTAGGAAGCCTACTAAACTAATTTATAAATGTTTTCAAATTTTTAGAAAACTCATAGGTGTTAACCCACTGATTCCTAAAAAACGGATAAATGTGTCTGAAATAGAAACTAGGTTGTTTCAATCATTTATCGTTATAAAGGGACTCTAAGGAAGCCTACTAAACTAATTTTAAATTTTTCAAATTTTTAGAAAACTCATAGGTGTTAACCCACTGATTCCTAAAAAAGGAGTAAATGTGTCTGAAATAGAAACTAGGTTGTTTCAATCATTTATCGTTATAAAGGGACTCTTAGAAGCCTACTAAACTAAATTTATAAATTTTTCAAATTTTTAGAAAACTCATAGGTGTTAACCCACTGATTCCTAAAAAACGGAGTAAATGTGTCTAAATAGAAACTAGGTTGTTTCAACCATTTATCGTTATAAAGGGGACTCTAGGAAGCCTACTAAACTAAATTTTAATTTTTTCAAATTTTTAGAAAACTCATAGGTGTTAACCCACTGATTCCTAAAAAAGGAGTAAATGTGTCTGAAATAGAAACTAGGTTGTTTCAATCATTTATCGTTATAAAGGGACTCTTAGGAAGCCTACTAAACTCAATTTATAAATGTTTTCAAATTTTTAGAAAATTCATAAGAGTTAACCCACTGATTCCTAAAAAACAGATTAAATGTGTCTGAAATAGAAAATAGGATGTTTCAACCATTTATCGTTATAAAGGGGACTCTAAGGAAGCCTACTAAACTAAATTTTAATTTTTTCAAATTTTTAGAAAACTCATAGGTGTTAACCCACTGATTCCTAAAAAACGGAGTAAATGTGTCTGAAATAGAAACTAGGTTGTTTCAATCATTTATCGTTATAAAGGGACTCTTAGGAAGCCTACTAAACTAAATTTATAAATGTTTTCAAATTTTTAGAAAACTCATAGGTGTTAACCCACTGATTCCTAAAAAACGGATTAAATGCGTCTGAAATAGAAACTAGGTTGTTTCAACATTTATCGTTATAAAGGGGACTCTAAGGAAGCCTACTAAACTAAATTTATAAATTTTTCAAATTTTTAGAAAACTCATAGGTGTTAACCCACTGATTCCTAAAAAAGGATAAATGTGTCTGAAATAGAAAATAGGTTGTTTCAACCATTTATCGTTATAAAGGGGACTCTAGGAAGCCTACTAAACTAAATTTATAAATTTTTTCAAATTTTTAGAAAACTCATAGGTGTTAACCCACTGATTCCTAAAAAAGGAGTAAATGTGTCTGAAATAGAAACTAGGTTGTTTCAATCATTTATCGTTATAAAGGGACTCTAAGGAAGCCTACTAAACTAATTTATAATTTTTTCAAATTTTTAGAAAACTCATAGGTGTTAACCCACTGATTCCTAAAAAAGGATAAATGTGTCTGAAATAGAAACTAGGTTGTTTCAATCATTTATCGTTATAAAGGGACTCTTAGGAAGCCTACTAAACTAAATTTATAAATGTTTTCAAATTTTTAGAAAACTCATAGGTGTTAACCCACTGATTCCTAAAAAACGGATTAAATGTGTCTGAAATAGAAAATAGGATGTTTCAACCATTTATCGTTATAAAGGGACTCTAAGGAAGCCTACTAAACTAAATTTTTAATTTTTTCAAATTTTTAGAAAACTCATAGGTGTTAACCCACTGATTCCTAAAAAAGGAGTAAATGTGTCTGAAATAGAAACTAGGTTGTTTCAATCATTTATCGTTATAAAGGGACTCTTAGGAAGCCTACTAAACTCAATTTATAAATGTTTTCAAATTTTTAGAAAATTCATAAGAGTTAACCCACTGATTCCTAAAAAACAGATTAAATGTGTCTGAAATAGAAAATAGGATGTTTCAACCATTTATCGTTATAAAGGGGACTCTAAGGAAGCCTACTAAACTAAATTTTTAATTTTTTTCAAATTTTTAGAAAACTCATAGGTGTTAACCCACTGATTCCTAAAAAAGGAGTAAATGTGTCTGAAATAGAAACTAGGTTGTTTCAATCATTTATCGTTATAAAGGGGACTCTTAGGAAGCCTACTAAACTAATTTATAAATGTTTTCAAATTTTTAGAAAACTCATAGGTGTTAACCCACTGATTCCTAAAAAACGGAGTAAATGTGTCTTAAATAGAAACTAGGTTGTTTCAATCATTTATCGTTATAAAGGGGACTCTTATAAAGCCTACTAAACTAAATTTATAAATGTTTTCAAATTTTTAGAAAACTCATAGGTGTTAACCCACTGATTCCTAAAAAACGGATTAAATGTGTTTAAAATAGAAAATAGGATGTTTCAACCATTTATCGTTATAAAGGGACTCTAGGGAAGCCTACT
>OVBL01000914.1:0-10399 GCA_900406555.1 Pseudoturritis turrita | reverse complement strand
TTCCCATGAGTGAACGAGCTGTTGTCTACGCTTCTCTTCCCATTTTCCTTCGCCTGAAAGGGCTCTGGGTCTTCAATGGCCTCTTCCCTGTTGAAACCGTTTTCCCAGAACTCGTCTTTTCTTGCTGAGTGGTTTCGAGTGGATCTGATTCATTTTCTCGGTAAGTTGAGAGCGGGACAGGCTCAGTGTCCTGGTAAGTACTGATTGGGACTGGATCAGTACCAAACCTGCATGAAAATTAGCACTAGATGAGCTGAAGAGAAGCGTGATATAAACAAACACATGAAACAAATCAAAACAAAAGTAACATTTAGGCCTCGATAGCGCAAATAAACACAAAGGCAAACAATTTGAAGTGCAGTGTATTATAAAAAACAGTTAAAAAAAAAAGAAGCAAGACCACAGAGATTCTATAGTCTAGACCCACACAATCGTCAACGCTAAAGACACAACCTACCTTGTAGCAGCAGTTAGTACAAAAACCCTAGCTTTAGCTCAACCCCATGCTTATTCCCCACACTCGGATCTTTTCAGAAGACAACACCGTTCCACTACACAATTGATATTGTCTCCTCTAAACTCGAGAATTTGTTGGTTCTTAGGTCAGAATTTCGCAAAGATATTTGCTTCACACTACAATCCAATTCTAAAAAAAGAGGGAAACTGATTACATTTTCCGACATAAATCTACACAAAACTCATATCTGTTCAAGAAATCAGAGCAAAGACTCACATACAGGATAACAAAAACAAAATCAAAGCAAAAAAATACACAACGAAAGTTTCACAATTGTAATTGGGTTATCGAGAAACAAAAATTACCCAGGTGGGGTTTGACCGATCTCTTGCTGCATATCTATCGGAGAATAAAACGGAGCAGACATGCCCACTCAAACCCTAATTTTCCTGCAGAAAGAGAAAGAAAAAACACCCAGTAAACACAAAAGGTGAGAGAAAGGAAAATTCAGATTGAAAATCAATGGTAGAAACAATGAAAGTTATCAACTTTGTGTGTGATTGAAGAAGCAGGACGAACATTACACAAACAGATCTAAGCTTCTCACTCTTTCTTCTCCTTTCCTTTTTTTTTTTTTTTTTTAACTCTGTAGGTGTGGTTAGTCTTCAATCTAAATGGGTCGAATATACGAGGGATCGTTGAATTGACTATTATACCCTTAGGTGCTTCTGTCTTTTTCTTGGAAATTAATTTTTTTTTTTTTTCCCGTTTAATTGACGTCATCTCACCTGAGTTTTTAAATAGCCCTAAACACACAATGGCGATATGATCCAGATATTGCGCCTTGCGCTATAGCGCACCATGAGGGACGCTTTGCGTAACGAGACATTAAAAAACGTTAAAGAAAGAAAAAAAATAAAAAATTTAGAATAATATAACTGAAAAACCAAAACATCAAATCCAAACATCCAAATCCAACTATTAAAAAAAATGAAAAATCAGAATCATAGCTAGATAATCTAACATTCTAATAATCAGAATCATGATCATCATGATCATTATACTCCAACTCATCATCGTAACCGAATATCATCAGCTCCTAAATCATCTTCCATCTCTTCACCATTATAGCGAGAAGTTTCTTGAGTAGGCTGAGTTGAACTACCAGCAATTCTCTTTCATTTGTCAGCTTTACTAGAACCTGAACCAGTTGCTCCTCTAGTAAAAAAGCTAGGATCGTCAGCACTTATGGCTTGGCTCACGACATTCCATGTCAAGTCACCATTTTCGAACACAATACTATCTATTTCATCATCAGAAGAGTTCCCATCCATTTTTCCAATTACTCACTCATTGCTTTCATCAACCTCTTCCAAAAGAATAGGATCAATGGTATCACTTCTCTTGTATCGACGTTGCAGAGCTCGGTTATACTTCACGAATACCATGTCATTCAACCGATCTTGGGATAATCAATTTCTTCTCTTCGTATGAAGCTGTTAGAAGTAAAGATTATTACTATAATAATCTAATAAAGTGATCTAAAGATGTAAATGAAAGTAATTAAGATGGCTTACAAGTTCAAAGACACCCCAATTTCTTTCACAACCAGTTGGACTACAAGTTAGACTAAGAACTTTCTCTACAAAGTTTCTTAGATTTGGAGCTAAAGATCCATAACACGACCACCATTCTGCTATAAAAATGATAAAAAAATGTTATTTTTCATTTAATATTATCAATTAAAGTTAGCAGATCAAATCGAATTTCTATTACCTGGTGATTTGATTTCTCTGTGCCTAATTGCCAAGCTATGACCAAAGAGACCGGTTGCATTTTTAAGTGCAACCAGCTCTAACATTATCTTATCTTGAATATCTCTGAAATCAGCCTGTTAATGCAATCATAGAAACCTTGTTCCACTTTTTTCACAGTGTACATCATCAGGATGTATGTAATGGATTGCCGGATTAAGGAAATAACCAGCTACATGCAAAGGTCGATGAAGCTGACAATCCCATCTTCTATCAATGATCTCAAATGCTTTTTTGTATTTCTCTTGTTTCATGTTGAAACTTTTCGAAATTGCTCTTTAGCCCTGTCCATATGGCAGCGTAGATATATCCCATAGGTGGTTTTTTTTTCTCTATCAACCAGCCTTAACACTTTTACCAGAGGACCCGTCAACTTAAGAGCATACGTAATATTTCTCCAAAAGCTTTCTTGCAAAAGATATTGTTTCACCTTCTTTGCACCAGCTTCTTTTGGCCATTTAGACTCGTTGAATTCATCAGAATTAATCATCTTCTTCAAGTTCTTCTGCTGCTTGTGATATTGTGCCATAGTTATGAATGATGTAGCAAATCTTGTAACAACAGGTCTATGCATATTTCTTTTGATTCGTGAATCTCCTCATCATGTTCACAAGAGGGATATGACTGTAGATATAGCCATTCATGAAAATGCACTTCTTCAACGAATTTTTCACCGGAGCAAGCCTTCCAATGTCCTCCAACATCAGATCGATGCAATGTGCAGCACAAGGAGTCCAATAGAGATTTGGTCGTTGTTGGGGTCAAAACCCACCCAGCTGCGATCAATGGAAAAATGGCTAAGTGTGGAAATGCGAAGAATCGGACAATGCTGAAATTGTGCCTAGGTCATTTCTGTACGAGTCCGCTTGAGCACGAGATAGGCCATTCCAACCAAGCTTTGCTCCACTTCGGCAAAGAGGAGACATCGGCAAGCTTTGGCTCACCTCGGCGTGGAGACTTCGGCGGAGAAAGGAAATACTTAGGCAATCTTTGTCTCCACTTAGGCAAGCTTTGTCTCCGCTTAGGTAAGCCTTGTCTCCACTTAGGCAAGCTTTGTCTCCGCTTAGGCAAGCCTTGTCTCCACTTAGGCAAGCCTTGGCTCCACTTAGGAAGGCCTTATCTGTAACACCCCCGATCATGGACTAACCGGAAGCGTTACTAATTCATACTTAGTTGTCCGATCCGAGGTTTCCGGAACGCATCCAAGTAAACCCTAGACCGAACTTCTACGTACAAATCCCTATCGAATATACTCAAGGCTTGCCAACCCCAAATTATACTAGATAGTTAGTTTGCTCGGACTAGAACTAGGCATCATATGAAACCCGAATATTTCAAACACATTTTTTTATACATAATTATACATAGGATTTTAAACGTGTTACAAAACGTATATACATTAAGTTTGGCCATGAGTCTAACACTCCAAAACGTTAATGTACATAATAGAAATTATTCGTTTACAAAAGGCAAGGAACACTACCACTGATTCTTCCTAATGCTCCTTCTTCCCAAACGGTCTACCCACTAACGTTACCTGCAAAACAAGTAGAGTCATAAGCAACTAGTTTGCTTAGTGAGTCAAGGCTCCCCTAAACAAGCATATAATATCCCAACCAAACCCAAAATAACAATCACACGCAAACATGTATAATATTAACCATCATAGTAATAATTTACGTTCTTTATAATTATAAGTTTAACTTTCACATTTTTAATAAGGCCTCATGTGATTGACTACTTCCCAACCCTTGACACCACTAGGCATCACCAAACCCGTAGCCACTAAGGCTAGACAAGCCGATGATCCTTCACCGTTCCAATGGCCTTAATTGATAAGGTATCACACCGGAAATTCTGCATCGTCATGCAGTACACGGCCATAGGCTGCAATCCCGTCTCTCCGTGTCTTCGTGTACTTAAACTAGTACTCACAATGACTAGTTAAGCCACGGTATTTAGGGAAGAGTCTTACCACGTTTTCATAAGGTTATAAAGTTTACCGAACACTTAAGTTGCTAATAAACCTTATACCAATTTTCAGTCTTATAAGTTTATAAAGTTTACCGAACACTTAAGTTGCTAGTAAACTTATAAACGCATAGTATAATTTTCAGTCTTACCACGTTCATCATAATTTTATAAAGTTTACAAGACACTTAAGTCCAAGTAAACTTATAGCATGTAGCATAATTTCAATCTTATACGTATAGCACAAGTTAGAGCTTTTAAGCATCTAACAAGAGTAATAATTTAAACTTCAATGAACCTCACATGCTTAATAATCAAATGTATAAACACTAAACAAACAACGTGTGTTCAACTCATCAACACACGACAAGCATCACCAAGACTCACCTTTAATTGGTGAACGATCCTGGTTCGGGTCACGGTTTCTACCCACGTTTTCTTTGCTTAACACGGCTGGGATTTCTGTATAGAAATACTTGGGCTGTTAACCCGATTTGATTATATGTTTTCCCAAGGAAACTGGATCAGAATGGTCACGGGCCTTACCTAGACCGAACTGATTTTTTTCCACCGATTTATGTTGCCCTTTTTCAAACCTAACCAAGACCTAATATTCGTCCACTACACCCGTTTATGGTCCACGATAGTCTGCCTGTGGTATGAACTGCTTGATCCGACTGGTACAGCTGGTATGAACGATGCTAGATTGACTGCTTTAGGTTAAGAAATTCAACTGATGGTCGAACAGAGCAGGACATTGGGTGTATATATAGAATCCGTACCAAGCAGGTGAAGCAGGCAGGCAGGCAGGTGAAGCAGGCAGACAGGTGAAGCAGGCAGGCAGGTCAGCCTTTCCTCCACCCATTACTGCCCATGGTGCGACACCTGGCAGTGACTAATGCTTGACCCATCTTTGATCCAGGCATGTGGGAAGCACGCTCAGACTCACGTTCTTCATATACAGACACACACCAACACACGGATGGCACAAGCACACATGCAGGTGACTAAGCTGCTTATCCGCGGTTCACGGCAAAACTGCCGGTTTTAATCTGGTTCGATCCAGAATCATTTCCCTCGACCCAAACTGAATTTTCTTCGACCCAAACTCTCTTTATACATTCTTTATATCATTTCCATGATTTACTAAGTGATTGAAATATTTTGGTCATTCTTTTCCGTCCCATCAGGTTGTTAAAGCTCTCCAAAATCTCGACCAAGTTATAGCAATTGGTTAATCCCTTGACCCAACTGACCATGGTAACGTCCCATATGCTTCCTAGGTCTTTCCTTACTGATTTTTGAGAAATCATTCTTAGTCTTAACACGGGTCACTACATTCTCCCCCCTTAAAAGAATTCGTCCCGAATTCTTAAGGGTTAGATACTCCGCCTTCTTGAGTTTCGTCAGAATTTATGAATAGCTCAGGGTGAGACATTCTAAATTTCTCTTCATCTTCCCAGGTGACTACCATCCTATGTTGTCTTCCCCAAAACACCTGAACTTGTGAAATTTCCCTATTCTTTAACTTTTTAATCCTTCTTTCTCCTATCCGTAGTGGTCCTTCCGGATAAGTGAGGTTAGTTCGAAGATTCTTTATCTGCTCTGGTTCTATAGTGTTCGGGTCACGGATATGTTTACGTAGCATGGATACATGGAATACTAGATGCAGTGCCATATCCGATGGAAGATCTAATCGATAAGCCACTTCTCCTACTCTTCCCACAATACGGTATGGTCCTATAAACCTCGTGGCTAATTTTCCTACCTTCCCAAATCTATCCTTCCCTTTTTGAGCGGCCACTTTTAGAAATACCCAATCGCCAGCTTCAAAAACGATTTCTCTTCTGTTCTGATCGGCATACTTCTTTTGCCGATCCTGAGCCTTCTTCATATTCTCCCGAACCATTCGAATTTTATCGGTGCCTCTTCTACTAACTCGGGTCCTACGATCTGACGCTCTCCAACTTCTGTCCAACAAGCAGGGGTTCGACAAGGTCGTCCGTATAAGGCTTCATAGGGAGACATACCGATGCTAGCGTGGTAACTGTTGTTGTATGAGAATTCTACCAACGGTAAGAAGCCTTCCCAGCTTCCTGCCCAATCTAACAGACACATCCGTAGCAGATCCTCCAACGTTCTTATAGTTTTTTATGTCTGCCCATCTGTCTCAGGATGGAATGCCGTACTCATATGCAAGTCTGTGCCTAAGGCTTGTTGAAAAGCTTTCCAGAATTGTGCTGTAAACCTTGGGTCACCGATCAGATACTATATTGGCTGGAACACCATGCAATTTTACTATCTCCTTCAAATATAGCCCAGCTAATATTTCTACGTTGTCAACTAACTTTACGGGTAAAAAATGAGCATTTTTTGTTAAGCGATCCACAACTACCCATATTGCATCATTGCCGCGCCCTGGTGCCCTTGGTAATCCAGTTATAAGGTCCATGGCTACTGCGTCCCATTTCCATTCTGGGATCGGTAGACTTTGCAATAGACCCCCTGGCACTTGATGTTCGACTTTGACTTGCTGACAAGTTTGACATTCTGCTACCCATTGCGCAACAGACCGTTTCATTCTCGGCCAATGATAATACTGGCGGATATCTCGATACATCTTGGTACTTCCAGGATGAATACTCAGTAATGAGTGATGTGCGGTTCTTAGAAGTTCCTCTCGCAGCCTTGTCCTTTAGGCACTGTTATTATTTTATTTAGCAGTAGAGTTCCATCCGTAGCTAAATGATATCCTCTCCTATTGGGTTCATCCTGGTCATGAAGCTCCTCAATTATTTTCTTTAGACTGTCATCCTCTCTCTGTTCCTGTCGAATCCTTTGTAGTAGACTTGCCTGATTTATCACTTGTAATCCCAATGGCTCACTGGTCTCTCCTTCTAGGAATGATAAATTTATCATCTTAAATTATGCGGTTAGGGTCATTAAGTCTCTTTTTACATCAGAATCTACCCTGCGGCGACTCAAAGCATCTGCTACTACATTTGCTTTCCCCGGATGGTATGAAATTTCCAGATCATAATCAGCTATAAACTCCATCCATCTTCTTTGTCTTAGATTAAGATCTGGTTGAGTAAACAAATACTTCAAACTTTTGTGGTCGGTGAGGACCTGCATGGTTTCTCCATAAAGATACGATCGCCATATCTTGAGAGCAAATACTACGGCAGCCATCTCCAAATCATGGGTTGGATAATTCTCTTCGTGCCTCCTTAATTGTCGTGATGCATAGGCAATGACCTTCTTGCCTTGCATTAACACGCATCCCAATCCTACCCTCGATGCATCAGTGTAAACTATGTATGGTTGGCTCGGTTCTGGTAATGCTAGGATTGGTACAGTAGTTAAGGCCTCCTTCAATTGGTCGAACGCCTTTTCTGCTTCCTCATTCCACTGAAAAGTTATACCCTTCCCCGTCAGACGGATTAAAGGTTTGGCTATAGTGGAGAAATCCTTCACAAATTTTCGATAGTACCCAGCTAATCCCAAGAAACTCCGAGTCTCCGTGGCACTGGTTGGTTGTGGCCATTCTCGGATTGCTACGATCTTTTCAGGGTCGACTGATACTCCTTGTCCTGATACCCGATGTCCTAAGAATCCTATTTCCCTTTTCCAGAAACAACATTTGCTAAATTTAGCAAAAAAGCTTTTGACTTTTTAAAGCGTTCCAACACCTTCCTCAAATGTTCTGCATGCTCTTCTGCACTTCGTGAGTAGATTAGGATGTCACGATGAAGATGATAACAAATTCATCCAAGTAGTCTCGGAAGACTTCATTCATTAAACGCATAAATGCTGCCGGTGCATTTGTTAGGCCAAAAGGCATGACCACAAATTCGTAATGGCCATAACGTGTTTCTAAATGCCGTCTTCATTACATCGGCTTCAGAAACGGAGATTTGGTGATAGCCAGATGCTAAGTCAATTTTTGAAAACCAGCTTGCTCCTAGCAGTTGGTCTAATAGTTCATCAATCCTGGGCAACGGATACTTGTCTTTAATTGTAACGTTGTTGATTCCCCGATAGTCTATACACAACCGCATGCTTCCATCCTTTTTCTTAATGAATAGGACTGGAGCTCCCCAAGGGGAAGAACTTGGTCTAATAAACCCTTTCTCCAAAAGGTCCTCCAACTGCTTCTTCAATTCTGCTAATTCTGCCGGGGCCATCCGATATGGTGCTTTAGCGATTGGTGCGGCTCCCAGTTCGAGAGATATAGTAAATGGATCATTGCGAGATGGTGGTAACCCTTCCAAGGGTTTAAACACATCCTCAAATTCACGGACTATTGGAATCTCTTCAAGCATTGGTTTTTCTTCGGAGTCTTCTTCGACAACAGACAAGGTTACTAAGTAGGCTTCACCTTCCGCAAGGGCCTTTTCAGCTCTCAAAGCTGTCACAAAAGATATTCCCGAACTCGGATTTATTCCATAGTACGCTATGGAAGGTTGTCCACTTTCCTCAAAGGTGATTCTTCCTCTTCCACAGTCTAGGTGTGCTTGATACGTTGCTAACCAGTCCATTCCTAAGATAACTTCGTACCGTTCTAAGGGAATGACTAAGAGATTGGCTAAATAGACCTTTTCCTCAACTAGAACCGGAACTCTCAAATAACAATTCTCGGCATTGAGAATTTGGTCTCCGGGTGTTAGGACGGGCACACATACCTTTACCACCGTAAGGGTCCCCTCAAACCCTGTAACGACCTCAGGGGATACAAAACTATGTGTTGCGCCTGAGTCAAACAAGACGTGTGTGGGTACGCCACAGACACGTAATGTTGCTAGACAAACATTAAATTTTTCCATTTATATTTCTTATATTTATCACATAATCATCAAGCAACTCAATCATAAATTTAATTAATTATACGATGAGTTATAAAACCCACACATACCTGAAATGGGACCTTTAGAAGGTCGTGAGGATTCAGGTTTATCTAAGGGATAGACTCTCCCTGCGATTGCTTGACGTTTGGGCGTCGGCTCCACTGCTCCTTGTGTAGCCAATGCTTGCACTGCCGGGGGTCGGGTAGATTGTACTGGCTGAATGGCAATGGGTGATTGGACATGAAGTCGCATAGTGCCCCTTCTCTCCACATGTGAAACATGTAATGTAGGCTGGCACGGGTCTCGTCTGTCCCATGTTAGGGCATGCCGAGAATAGTGTCCTGGACGTCCACATCTATAACACTTGGGCAGGGAATCCATCGTTGGTGTACCCCTACCAGCTCTGTTCCCACGTCCTCGTGCTAAATTCTGTCCTCTTCCTACATTTTGACCTCGTCCCGAACTATGACCTCTTCCAAAACCTTGTCCTTGCCCCAAGGTTTGACCCCTCTCAACGGGTTGGAACTCATGTTCCCAAGGTTGTCTAGATGTTCGCGACTGCGGAATCTGCCGAGAGTAGAAAGCTTGTTCCGCTCCTAGGCCATCTTCTACATTGACTGCTCTTTCTACGAGCTCAAACAGGGTACGAAAGTCCACTGCAAGTAAGCAGTTCATAATCTCTGGCCTCAGTCCTCGTAAAAACTTCCTAATCACGGTTGCCTCGTCACTGGGTCCATAATGTGCATAACGTCTTAGACGAGTAAATTCAGCCTCATATTCTCGAACACTGCGCTCTCCTTGACTTAACTCTTGGAATTTCCTTTCCAATCGGTCCTTCGCCTCCGGCGGAAAATACTTCCGTTCAAACTCTCTACGGAAAGTCGGACCATGTAGGATCTATAGCTCCATAATGCATTTTCATACTATCCCACCAACTGCTTGCATCCTCATCAAGTAGTGTACTGTTACATCCGTCTTAAACCCTTCCGGACAACGGATTGCCTCGAAGTTCCGCTCGATATGTCGTATCCAAGCATCGGCCTCGAATGGATCTGTGCTTCCGAAGAATCGTCTAGTCCCCATATTCTTCATCATCATAACCATCTTAAGAAAATTTGGGGGAGACGGTGGTGGATTATGGTGAGAAACTCGGGTGGTCGTTGTTCTTCGCTGAAACGATCAATCAAGCGTCGCACCGCGTTCATCAATTGATCCTCTGTGGTCATTGGTTCATGTTGTGTTCCACTTGGACCCGCTCCATGTGGATATGACGTTCCTCATGGAATGGTCCTCGGCGCTCTCGCCCTCTC
>OVBL01000913.1:0-12900 GCA_900406555.1 Pseudoturritis turrita | reverse complement strand
TTCCAGGTTACGATTAATAAACTTTCTGATAGGCCTTGGAGTTGTTTCTTATCACTTTCATGGATTATACATAGCATGTGCACATCAAATAGTTTGTTATATAGATGGTTTTTTCAAATAAAGTTTGTTGAGATCAGAGAATTTTGGGCGTTACAGTCGATTTTGTCATCTATAGGAGCATTTGGGATGAAAGACGGAGAGAGCACGGGCAAACTCTTCAAACCCCAGTATTCCATTATGCTTTGTGTCAAACAAGTCAAATACCTACAATCGGTGATGCCAACATATCTTTGAACCAGAACTTGACAAATGAATTACAAAGAGGTTGTGGTCGAAAAAACTACCGATCTGCAAAACAAGCTCTCTTTTTATTTTCTTGAATAAGGCTAGTTGAAACTCTTCCTGATATTAGTACAAGAAGGAAAATAAGAGAGACGGTCCAAAAGAAGTAGCAATTGCGTGAGCAGTATAAGTGCATGGCAAAAACAAAACATATAATTCCTACATACCTTGTTTATTAGGCCATCATCAATCACGGCACTGCTGATTTTTCTTAAACAGCTCATAGAGAGCCTCAATTTCACTCACGCTAACTGCACCCAAACATTTCAAATATAAAAATCCAGAAGAAAGATTCGCACTCCTCTTAACAGAGAGCATCAACTAGAGGAATAGCGTGCCTTTGACTGACTCATATATAACTGAACAAAAATAGGGCAGGGAAGTGGAAAGAAGATGGAAAAGAGTGAGAGCATACAAACTGTCTCTCTCGCAAGCAGTTCAGGGTCTCCAAGGCCTCCAGATTGTTTGTATATATCGATATCAAAACACCGCAAAAGAGAGGTGAATACATGCTTGAAACCGTCTACGCACTGCGACATGATATCTGTAGTAAATCAAAACTCTCCATGCCTGATAAAAAACAAAAATGTAAGAACTTTTGGGCAGCTATAAAGAAAAAGCTAAAGACATATGCTATGAACAAGATAGGAACCTTTTAACCATTTCCTGGTTTGTAAGAAAGGCAACGCTTTGTAGACTTCAAAATGATCTGCCATGGAAAAAGGGTATGGAATGCAGTCGTTTATCTTTAGCTCACCATAACCAACAATATTGCAAAACAGTTTAAGAAGATTGACAAGGAGCAAACAAGTTTCTGAAGTAAACTAAGGCACCAGATACTCAGAAAAGAGTATATCCTAAAGGATCTTAACTTTGTGCGTAATCTAAAGGCCAGATTGATTTTCCAGATTAACCAATGTATTCTTCTCTTGTTAAAACAGCATAGTCATGGAACAGGCAAGCAAGAACCCACACCCAAATCCTTTAAAAACTAGGATAAATTGAAACACGCAATTTCACGTCAGAGAAACGCATCATGAAGAAGGGATAAAACTATCCAGACGAATCCAGAGGATCGAAACCTGAATCTAGTCGCGAAATGAAACACACAGGTGATTAAACGACGGATGTGAGAAAACGCGATCCAGCTAATTAGATTCCAAATCGTCGGATTCGAATACAGCAACTCAGAGAGACGAGACGAATCTCGTTATATAACTCGAAATCTCGTCGTATTTGGATCTATCAGCTTGCGAAGAAAAACCAGAGAAATACGAATTGATAACTAGTTGCTTGATTCTCAATCTCGACTTTTAATCCGTAAAACACACGAGATTACGAGGAATCGACCGACCGCGAAATCGTAGAGAAAAACCAAAAAAAAGCCTTACGCCACGGCCGATGAAGAGCCTTCTTGCGGCGGCTCCGGCGGTTGAAGCTGGCGATGGTTGCGGTGGAGACGCCAAAACAAAAAAAAAACAACTGTATTGGTAAGTGAGAGGAAAAGGCAGACCCGATTTTTTCTATAAGCAGAAAATTCCCTAAATTTTAAATATGCAAAATTAAGAAAAACCAAAACATTTATATTTTCGTCCTTATAATATAATAATTTAGCTCTAATATATTTATATTAAAAATAAAGAAATAAATTGTTTAATAATTTACTAAATGTTGTCCGATACAGTTGTAAAAGGAGTGATAAAACTGCTTATTACATTCACTTCACACGTCGTCTAGTGGGAGCCCTGACTCAATTATGCGCTGTATACTCTTATCGCATCTGAGTCTCACTCTTGCATGGTTTGCTCTGGTTTGGTTGAATTCGGTCTAAAGTCTTCTACAAAAATTCCAGTTTAACATCCAAAATCGAATTTAAAAATATGGAATTCTGGCAAATATTGCCAGCTCGAGTTTATAAATGTCGTATCACATTTCATCGATGGTTTTACAATCGGCGATAGGAAAACAGTTATCTTACAATTGGAAATCAATCCATGTATGGAAAGATTTGCTTAAACAAGGCATGAAAATACAGTTGGGAAATGGAAAACCAACAAAACGTTTGGTCAATTTTTTAGCTTCCAACATTACCACCACGACAAGCAACATGTAAATTTGTAATCCTTGTTTGCAAATCTATGGAAGGAAGAAGAGCGGGATAATGTTTTTAACACAGGAAAGATACAATGCTTGCGAAACATATTTTGCTATCTAAATATGCACCCATTTGGCCATATACGAAGATAGTATAAGTACACGGTAAGGTCGAGGTATTGGATTGCAACACATACGGAAGAAGTTGAGCCTCGCTCGATCTATGAATCTGAAGATGGAGATATGGGGGCTGATTGGCATGATTGGCATTTAGGTTGTAGAGACTTTACTGCGTTATACAGTATTTACAGTTAAATATTAGCCGATCATACTTTTATTGCTTTTATTTCTTCTTCCTTTGCTGTTTTTTTCCCAAAGTCTCCCGAAACCAACTTTGTTTTTTTCCTTCTCATATAACAAATTTTTTTATAACTATTACTCTTATTTCTTCTTCCAAAAAAAAAATAGAAAACTTTTTATGAAACAATACTAAATTATCAAAAATAAATTTTGACTAATTAATATATTATTATTCTTTTTCTATTCTTTTGAGATCTATTTTTCTTATATATATTAACTAAAAAATCATTAATTAAACTAAGTCTAAACATTTCGGGTTAAATTATATGATTCTATTCATACTAATTCGAATTATCGAAATTTTTCAAATATGAATAAATGAAATTATTTATTTGGATCAAGATAAATTATTCCAACGAACAAAAAATAAAAATCGGATAGTTATACTGGTATCTAAATTATCTGTTTAGGTAATTATTATTTTTAAAGTGATCAAAGAAATATTATAAGCATTTAATCAAAATTACCAATATTTCATAAATTATCCCAACATTTTTAAGTTATCAAATTTTATCAAATATTTACCAAAACATGTAGCATTGCTGTTTTGTTCGAATATATGGATTCAAATATGACATTATTCATATTTTTGACCAAAAAAAAAACAAATTACTACAGATTTTGTTACCAATCAGACTTTTGAAAATATTTAAAGTAACAGTTACAGTTTCTACAGCCAAAATCTCTACAGTCAAAAGTCTACAGCCACAGTCCTTACCAATCAGCCCCATGAAAGCTATTTTACCAAAGATACAACACTTTCTTTGGCGAGCAAAAATTGGTGCTCTTCCTACTGTTAGGGTCAGTTTTCACCTCGTCGAGATCAACTGCTGATAAGACTAAGTATGGAGAAAATGCTAGCCAAGCAAGCACAAACTCTTGGCTCGGCGGCAGAAGCAAGCAATGACGAGCCAATGTTTGGCTAGGCGACGAACCAACATTTTGGCTAGGCGTGAAGAAACGATGACGAGCCAACATCTTGGCTAGGCAGTGGAGGAAGCAGGCGACGAGCCAACACTTGGCTCGGTAGCAAGGAGAAAGGAGTGACGAGCCAACACTAAGCAAGGAGAAAGCAGGCGACGAGCCAACATCTTGGCTAGGCAGTGTAAGAGGAAGGAGACGAGCCAACATCTTGGCTAGGCAGCAGGAAGAAGCAGGTGATGAGCCAACGTTTGGCTCGGTAGCAAGGAGAAAGGAGTGACGAGCCCACTTGGCTAGGTAACAAGGAGAAAGCAGGCGACGAGCCAACATCTTGGCTAGGCAGTGGAGGAAGCAGGCGACGAGCCAACACTTGGCTCGGTAGCAAAAGAAATGGAGACGAGCCAACACTTGGCTAAGCAAGGAGAAAGCAGGCGACGAGCCAACATCTTGGCTAGTGTAAGAGGAAGGAGACGAGCCAACATCTTGGCTAGGCAGCAGGAAGAAGCAGGTGATGAGCCAACGTTTGGCTCGGTAGCAAGGAGAAAGGAGTGACGAGCCAACACTTGGCTAGGTAACAAGGAGAAAGCAGGCGACGAGCCAACATCTTGGCTAGGCAGTGGAAGAAGCAGGAGACGAGCCAACACTAGCTCGGTAGCAAGGAAGAAATGGAGACGAGCCAACACTTGGCTAAGCAAGGAGAAAGCAGGCGACGAGCCAACATCTTGGCTCGGCAGCATGAAGAAACAAATGATGAGCCAACATGTTGGCAAACCAAAGAACGGTGACGAGCCAATGTGTTGGCAAACCAACTACCTGGCTCGGAGTTGAGAGGGACGACGAGCCCAATATCTTAACATGTCCAAGGCAACGAGTCGTAAGAGATTGGTGGGCCAAGATGACGAGCCTAAGAAAGAAGCCCACATCCGAGCCAGAGAAAGGAAGTTTTCCAAATATCTTTAGGAAGCAGGCCTAGCCGACTTATTCTTGTATAAATAAGACATGTACCCCTTTGAGGAAGGGATCCGAAAATTGACCTAGCTAAACGCTTATTACTTTACAAACAGCTTTCGAAACAGCTTGAATAAAATCTCCATCTTTGGATCTCAGTTTCTTGGTTTCTTTACATAGAAGTTTGTCGAATCCCTAAATCTCTTTACAAGTTTTGGTTGTGCGAGTTTCGACTCCCACAATTTGGCGCCGTCTGGGGAATCTCAAACTTTCTGACACCTTAGAACCACTTAATACGAGATCTGAAGCGATGACTACCGACGGAGACCGAAGCGGTGACGATGCGAGCAACACCGGCGTCGATCCTCCTAGGACAGGAACCAATCTGCCTCCAGCGAACACGGAAGGCACCACAGAAACTTTAACAGAATTGAAGAACATGATGACCGCGTTGCTGAAGAAGGCCGAGGAGCAAGACAAGCTGAACAGCTCGCTAACAGAGAGAATTGAGTCACTAGTAACCGATAGCCGAGCCAGAAACATACGATCTGGAGGAGTCGGCTCAACTATGAACCCACCTGTTAGCGGAATAACCAGGCGGCTTGGCCTAAACCCGACGGCCCTGGATTTTTCAACACCACGCGACGCACCAAGGACTTTGGGAGGATTACCACCGCCACATCCAACAAACGAGCAGGCGCCCGCGGTGACAAGATCAAATATCACCGAGCTACCCCGGCTGACCCGCAAGAGGAACCAGTGATGGATATGACCTACGAACCGACGTTGGATCGGCTACAGCAATCATCCTTGACGAAGAAGGAGACCACAACGCAGAAAATCTTGCTGACGAGGGTTCGCACCAGCAATAACAGAACCCCGAGCCAGCGAAGGCGATATTAACCTAAACCGAGCCAGGAATTCGGCAGAGGAAGAGGAAAATCTCCTCTGGGTCCAAAGCGCAGTTTGTTGATGAACCAAGAACGACGAGCCGAGCCCAGAGAGAAGAGTTGGACGAAATCCGAGCCTCATTGATTCGAGCCACTGCTGAGATGAAAGCCGTCCGATCCCAGGTGCACAAGGCAACCAGTAAAGTCCCAGAGATTGACCGCGTATTGGAAGAAGCGCACAATACACCGTTTACAGCCCGAATTACCAAGGCAAGGGTCTCCGACCCAGGAAAGATCAAAGTCCCAGTCTACGAAGGGACAACCGACCCAAAGGAACACATAACGGCGTTTATCATAGCAATGGGCCGAGCCAATTTTAGAGAAAAGGAGAGAGATGCCGGTTTCTGCTTGGTATTTGTGGAACATCTAAAGGGTGCAGCCCTCCAATGGTTTTCAAGATTAGAGCGGAACTCCATTGATGATTTCCAGCAGCTGTCTGCCGCCTTCTTGAAGCATTACTCCATGTTTATGGATCGAGGAGCCTCAGATGCCGACCTATGGACATTGACTCAAGGGCCTACGGAGACATTGCGAAGCTTCATAGGGAGATTCAAAGCAGTGATGTCAAAAGTTGAAGACGTAAGTGACAAGGCCGCTGTGCTCGCTTTAAAAAGGGCTCTGTGGTACGAATCCGAATTCCGAAAAGAGATTGCTCTGAACACACCACTATCAATCCAGGACGCACTGCACCGAGCCTCAGATTTCATAGTCAACGAAGAAGAGATGAAGGTTTTGTCTCAGAAGTATGGAGCCGCCAAAGCGACGAACCGTTCTTTCCAAATGCCGAGCCAACCTCCTCATAAGAAGAGTATTCAAGGAAACGGGTATGTACATCACGAGAAACCTAATTTTGGAGGAGCCCACAACTACCAGGTGGGAACGAGCCGAGGCAAAACATCCTGGAACACCTGGACAGGAGTCAAAGTTCGTACGACGAAAAAGCTTACTGCGAATTTCATCACATGCACGGTCATTCAACTGCCAATTGCCGAACCTTGGGAATGAAGCTTGCGGCAAAGCTGGTAGCCGGAGAACTCGGTAGCGCAGTCAGCTTAAAGGACTTCGAGCAAGAAGGCGAAAAAGATCAGCCGAACCAGATAAGTCAAAATGATGATACACCCAAGCGAGGAAGACGAGATGACGAGGCAACGCAGTCAGGTTCTCGAAGAAGAATAAATATGATAATGGGTGGATCACAATACTGTTCGGACACGGTGTCTTCAATCAAAGCTTTCCAGCGGCGAGCCGATGCGAGTGTAAACTGGTCAGCACCCTCCAAACTTCCCAACGATGTTATCTCGTTCGAAGAAAGGGAAACCACCGGCATCGACCGACCACATAATGACCCCCTCGTGATAGAATTGATCGTTGATGATTGCGACGTCGCCCGAGTTCTGATAGACACAGGAAGCTCCGTAGATGTGATCTTCCGGGAGACTCTCAGAAGGATGAACATAGACCTGGACAAAATCACAGCCGCGCCGAAGCCTTTAACTGGATTCTCGGGAGAGACGACCATGACCCTTGGAACAATAAAACTCCCTGTCCGAGCTGAACAGGTAACCAAGATAGTGGAGTTTTCGGTTGCAGATCATCCTGCGATCTACAATGTGATCATGGGCACACCCTGGATAAACTCGATGCGAGCTGTACCATCGACCTATCACCTCTGCATCAAATTTCCGACCCCTGGGGGAATCAAAACAATTTGGGGAAACCAAAAGGAATCCCGCATTTGTTTCCTAGCCGAACACAAACTTAGGAACCCCGTCACAGAAACCACCACCAGGAGAAAGAAGATGAAGACTGACAGGGAACCCGAGAAGGAGTTGGCAAAACTCTTATAGCAATTACAGATCACGGAGGATCGCGAGAGGGAAAGCAAACCAACTTGCGACCCCGTCGTCTCGGTGAACATAGATGGCAATCACCCAGAACGCTGTGTCGAAATAGGGGCCGAGCTGAAAGATCCAATAAGGGGAGAGCTGATTTCTTTCCTTAAAAAGAACCTACACACCTTCGCATGGGAAGCTGAAGATATGCCCGGCATCAGCATCAACGTAACGTGCCACGAGCTGCACGTGGACCCAACCTTTAAACCCGTCAAACAGTGAATGTGACGAGGTGGAACGATTACTACGTGTGGGATCAATAGTCGAAGCAAAGTATCCAGACTGGCTCGCTAACCCTGTGGTGGTTAAGAAGAAAAATGGGAAATGGCGTGTATGCGTGGACTTCACCGACTTGAACAAAGCCTGCCCCAAAGACAGCTTTCCACTGCCGCATATTGATCGATTGGTGGAAGCGACAGCAGGCAACAAACTCCTTTCATTTATGGATGCCTTCTCCGGATACAACCAAATCCTAATGAACCCAGACGATCAAGAGAAGACGGCGTTCATCACAGACCGCGGGATATACTGCTACAAAGTCATGCCGTTCGGTCTAAAAAATGCTGGAGCCACCTACCAGCGATTAGTAAACCGAATGTTCGCTGGCCAACTGGGGAAGACAATGGAAGTTTACATAGACGACATGCTGGTGAAGTCTTTAGAGGAGGAGGATCACGTAGCTCACCTGGAAGAATGTTTCAAGCAACTGAATCTGCATAACATGAAGCTGAACCCAACCAAGTGCAGATTCGCGGTCACGTCTGGAGAATTCCTTGGATATCTGGTCACCCACCGTGGAATTGAAGCCAATCCGAAGCAGATTGATGCGCTCATACAGATGGTGTCGCCGAAGACAAAACGCGAAGTCCAGAGGCTAACTGGACGGGTCGCCGCGCTGAATCGTTTCATCTCTCGGTCAACTGATAAATGTTTGCCTTTCTACGATACGCTACGTGGGAACAAGAAGTTTGAATGGACAGAAAAATGCGAGCAGGCGTTTCAACAGTTGAAAGAGTACCTAGCCAGCCCTCCAGTTACGAAACCGGTAGAAGGCGAGCCACTGTTTCTATACACGGCCGTTTCGGCCAGCGGTAAGTGGTGTACTCATCAGGGAAGAGCGCAGCGAGCAGAAGCCAATTTTCTATGTTAGTCAAACTCTCACCGACGCTGAAACACGGTATCCACAGATGGAGAAGCTGGCATTGTCTGTGGTAATGTCCGCTCGAAAACTGAGACCATACTTCCAGTCACATTCGATTGTAGTTTTGACTACCTTCCCACTGCGATCCGTCTTGCATAGCCCTAGCCAGTCTGGGAGATTGGCAAAGTGGGCAATAGAGCTGAGCGAATATGACATCGAATATCGAAGCAGAACCTGCGCAAATCTCAAGTCCTAGCCGACTTTTTGATAGAACTCCCAGAAGAAGTGATGAAGAGCCGGCTCCGAGCACAATATGGAGGCTTCACGCGGATGGATCATCATCAAAACAAGGATCCGGAGTGGGAATACGGTTAACCTCTCCAACAGGCGAAATCCTCGAGCAGTCATTCCGCCTGGGTTTTCGCGCATCCAATAACGAAGCAGAATATGAAGCTTTGATAGCTGGAATGAGACTTGCTCTTGGACTCAAGGTTTCGCACATCCAAGCCTACTGCGATTCACAGCTGGTGGTCAACCAAGTTAGCGGCGAGTACACAGCCAGAGACGACCGAATGGAAGCTTATCTAAAGATTGTCAAAGGACTGGCTGCACAGTTCGAAGAGTTCACATTAACACGGATACCACGCGGGGAAAACACTTCGGCAGACGCGCTAGCAGCACTCGCATCCACCTCCGATCCGGATTTGAAAAGAATAATCCCAGTGGAATTCATCAAAAACCCAAGTATCAGCCTCTCTGGCACCGTGAACGCGGTCACTCGCTCTCAAACAGCCGTTCGAGCCGAAGGAATATCTGGGCCAAGTCTTGCAGAAAAGGGCAGCACCGACACCACCAATCTAGATGACCAGAACATGACATCATCGGTGGAGGACAAGGTAATTGAGATAGAGGAAGAACCTGAAACGGCGCCTCCGGCCGAAGGTGAAGTAGTGGACATGGAGGAAGATCCACAACAAACAGAAACGGACTACGGATGCGACAAAGAATGGATGGGAGCAATTCGCGTATACATCATGGACGGCGAGACACCATCAGATAAGTGGGCTGCTAGAAAACTCAGAGCTCAAGCTGCTCGATATGTTCTCTAGATGGAAACGTCTTCAAGTGGAGATTCTCAGGACCACTGATGGCTTGCGTCGAAGGCGCCGAAGCGAGAAACATCATGGAAGAGGTCCATAGTGGCTCGTGTGGCAATCACTCCGGCGGAAGAGCCTTGGCGATCAAGATCAAGCGTCATGGATACTATTGGCCAACGATGGTGAAGGACTGTGAAAAGTTCTCTGCCAGGTGCGAAAAATGCCAACGACATGCCCCAATGATTCATCAACCTACGGAGCTGCTATCATCAATCTCAGCGCCCTACCCTTTCATGCGCTGGTCAATGGACATCGTCGGGCCTCTGCATAGGTCCAAACAAAAGAGGTTCTTGCTGGTTTTGACAGATTACTTCTCAAAATGGGTAGAAGCAGATTCTTACGCCAACATAAAGGATGCCCAAGTCGAAAATTTCGTCTGGAAAAATATCTTATGCCGACATGGAGTTCCCTACGAAATTGTTACGGACAACGGCTCGCAATTTATCTCTACAAGGTTTGAAGCCTTCTGCGAAAAATGGAAGATACGACTCAGCAAGTCTACGCCACGCTACCCACAAGGGAATGGACAAAGAGGCAGTAAACAAGACCATCCTGGATGGATTGAAAAAACGCCTTGATGCAAAGAAGGGACGCTGGGCAGATGAACTCGAAGGAGTATTATGGTCGCACCGAACCACTCCGCGACGTGCCACTGGAGAAACACCCTTTGCTCTTGTCCATGGTACCGAATGTGTCATCCCAGCCGAGGTCCAATTCCTGGAGTCCGCCGCAGACTTCTTTCTGGCAGGAAGGACTGAATCACCTCATGCTACTCGATGAGTTGGACTTGGTTAACGAACGAAGGATCAGGCACTGGTTCGGATTCAAAATTATCAACAGGCAGCAGCTAAGTATTACAACACTAACGTCAGAAGTCGCAAGTTCAAAGAAGGTGATCTGGTTCTCCGCAAAGTTTTTCAGAACACAGCCGAAACAAACGCTGGCAAACTAGGAGCAAACTGGGAAGGACCCTACAAATCACCAAGGCAGTTCGACCAGGAGTATACGAGCTCTCAAACATGTTTGATGTTCCGATACCAAGATCTTGGAACGCAATGCACCTAAGAGGTATTACCACTAAATCACTTCACATGAACTACGGGACGACTTGATCCCTGAAAAGGGTACGTAGGCAGCTCGTCTTCGGACGAGTTCAGTTGTCCCCCTCCTCAAAAAAGGGGGGGAGTGGGTACGTATACATGTATACTCCCACACCTCGCATCATTCTTTAAAGGTAATAACTTCAAATTTTTCTAAGTAAACTCGTGTCACTTAGTCTACACAAGTTACATCTTTACATCCTTCATGGATATTCATCACCTCGTCCGTTGCTGGCCACAACAGACGGACAACCACATCCTTTATGGATTTTAACCATTATCTCTATACGGGATTAAAGGTTCTCAACACCCTCTTACGGGTATGAAAGCGCGCTATACAAATTCCGGTTGGGTATATCCTAATCTAATATCCGAAAGGTATACCTGGACGATATTCTTACAAGTTTATCTTTGAGAGGGACCCGTAAGTCGAGAACTCGCAAGTCTTAACACTCAAACTAAACTCTAAAACCCAGTAAACCTCTTGGTACACTGGTCATAAACATCTCTGAAACATTATACTAGACCAAAAAGTTAGTATGAGATTAAGTATGTTTCATTGTCAAAAGAACGGGAATGTAAGTCGGATCACCGCGAACCCTAAACTGACAACAAAAGCGCTCAATACAAAGATAACCATACTTTCACTGAACAAAGATGGTTCGCAATATCACATCAGAGCAGAAGTAAGAGATTACTTAAGCAAAAGCAGATAATCTTTAAACAGATGTTATGCGACAAACAACAATCATTACAAAGCTTAGTGGATAAAGCCATCCAGGCACTTGTCTTCCCAAAATACCGAATAAAAGACAAAGGAGTTTTTAAGTTAAGGGAACAGAGAAAAAGATCATTCAAGAGGATCTGGCTCGGAAGGTTTCTCAGCAGCGAGAGCAGAAATCCCAGGCGTATCAGCGTTCGAGCCGGAAAAATCTCCAACACCAACGTTCGCCGCCGCGTTTTCCACTGGTTCGCTCCCTAGGAGAGTGCCCGTAGACTCTGAAGAAACAGGAGAAAGCGTCAGATCTTTCTTCAGCTCGGCCTCAATCTTCTCGAACTCATCAGCCGCCTCGGCCAGATCAGCTCTCCAGCCCGTTAGTTTCGCCACCTCGGAGTCAAGGGCAGGCGCATCCTCTTTCTGCAGAATTTCGAGCAACTGAAGATTGCTGTCAACCTGGGCCAGATCAAGCTCCTTCTCTTTCGCCTCTCTCAGCTCGTCAATCTTCTTCTCAATCTTAGCGAGCCGTTCCTGGAATCTCTCGGACATCTCCCGCCTCGCAGCTTTCTGCGCCTTCTTCACATCTGCCTCGTGCAAAGCTTTTACAGCAGTGAGTTGCCTCTTCAAGGATTCAATTTCGGCAGCCTTCTTCTGCTTGGAGCGATCTATTCTCATAGCCAAGTCACCGGCTTTGTTCCACTCTTCCTTAAGGAACGCCTTGTCCTTCTCGAGAGCTTCGATCCGAGCTGCAGCAGTCGCAGCTCGTCCGCATGTTTGCCTTCCAGCTCGGCAACCCTGCTTCGAAGGAAAGATACATCCTTCTGGGCATCTTCGATTCGGCGTTTATCCTTTCTAATGTCGTGCTCGAACGCAGCGACAATCTTGTTGATAGACGCGACGAACTGATCATAAGAACAAACAGTTAGCTCTCAAGATTTGTTACTGAACACAATTTGTATACGAACTTACCTTGGTGCCTCGGAGCGACATATCAGTATACAGGTCGCCGTGGGTTAGGACATCAACGGGCGGCAGTCTATCACCCGAGCAGCGAACCTGCGAGAAGAGAGTCGCTGAAGCTTCAGCGTCATTACAGATCGGTGCTGATCCTTCTTGTCGAAATGACGCTGGTGTTGGCTCGGCGGGAATTGGATCGGCGGTTTTTGTCTTTTTCTTTTTTGTTTTTCGTTGGCCTTTTCCTTGTCAGGCTCGGCAGCAGCGCGCTTCTTCTTGACATCTTTGTGCTGGGCAAGCGCCGAGCTAAGGTCTGGTGGCGG
>OVBL01000912.1:0-21475 GCA_900406555.1 Pseudoturritis turrita | reverse complement strand
CACAAAGACCTTTTGGTTCCACTTTTGTATCGGCTCACGCCTACTTATGATATATACAAATCTCTAATATTTTTTTTTTTGAATTATACACAGTTTCCCCAAAGGCTTTCTAGGCTCAAGAGACTACTCTGTGTCGCCGGCGATGCCCAAATTTTAATCCCCCGGTGGCCAAGCGAATCGAACCCGGGACCGTATTGGGAATTACCTCCCTCAAGTACCACTGGGATACAACCCACTTGGTTATTCACAATAATATCTTTGATCTTATGTATCTTCTAGATCCTTCTATAGAACATCGTCAACGGTCATCACTCAGTTGCTTTGACAAAGCTAGAAATGAAACTAGAGACGAAGAAAAGAAGACTGAATGAATCTGTGAAAGAGTGAAGAAGAAAACGATGGAGAAGCACGACTTTCAAAATCTAACTCTCATTCGATGGAGAAGCACGACTTTCAAAATCTCATTTCTTTAATAGACCCTACTAGAAGATGAGACAACATTCAAAACTATCAAGGCCGAAGAGAAAATCAAGCAAAATTCAAGGACCAAATCGCATAAAATCCCTCTTGCAGATCCCACGAAGATACAGTTCTCAAGACCGACGTAAATGATCATTACTGGTAAAGATCATTAAGCAACACGTCGATAGAACGCATAACCTTGTTAACGATTTAGTTTACCCCTTTACACGTGTTTTCTTTTGAGCGAATCATTGGAAGACACATCGTCAATCAGTTCAGACGTAATTAGACATCACACAAAAAGAACCAAGGGGCAACCTTTCCACAGAAACATGAGCACTCCTCAACAGATCTCTTGTATAAAATAAAGAAGATATCTCTAGCGGACTCCCACAAAGTACAAAATCAGCCGGTCATAGCGTAATACCTTTTATATCTTACATGCTCTATCTTAAACGCGATATGCTGACCCATTCTATGGCCTCTAAGACAAAGCTTCTTTAGAGATCAGAGTAACAATAGTTCGTCTTCTGGGGACTAAAGTATGCTCCCATAGCAGACGTTCTTCCGATTCTATCTCATCTCTGAGAGAATTTCTCCCTAGTACTTTGCATGAAAAGTAGATAATTTCTCTCCAAGGAAAACCCTTTCAGTGTCCTCCAACTTTGGACACGCGTCTCAGGTCTACCTCGTCCTCAAATAAGTCTTATCGCCCTATGTTGGGGAGAACATCTAGTGTGACGCCTACCGACAAAATACATCACCATACTCCTCCACTAGACATGTACCTCCAAATTGGTGTATTCGCCTTTGAGGATGCACATTAAAATAGCTATCGCCAGCTTTGCCCTCTGGAGAACTACCAAGTATGCTCTATGGAGTCATTCTCGTCGACGAATTATTCCTCTGGGAATCGGAGACTGTTTCCTTCTGGAAACTTCCCTTGCATTCGGTTCCTAACAAACCAACACTCAAATTCCTTCCCCGTGAGAAGAATCCAAAAATATGCATGCTCCCTCACGGGACACACACTTCACCGATTCAAAATAACCATTAACACTTTAACCGTATAAACACAACACAAAGACTTTTTCGGTAATTATTGTCTGGGGTAACGACTCTGGGAAACACCTTCTAAGTGACACGAGCTGCTTTCAAAACAACTCTTCACATCTTGAAAATTATTGCGGAAACCCATCTTTTCCCCCTTTCAAGGCACCTCAGCGGTCCTTGGGCAAGTGTCTCGACACCGCTTCCACGTAGGTGACGAGTCGAGTGTGCGGAGCTCGCCCATGCGCACCACCTTTTCTCGAGACATTGAAAATGGCTTCTAAAACAGACTTGACTCTTGTGGCTGTTAGTTAGATGACGAGCTAAATAAGCCGGGTTTAGCAAGGAGTGTGACCCTGTTAATACACACGAGAAACAATGGGTCCACACCTTTGAAAACAACCAAAAGAGTTGGTACCAAAATCAGAGAGTTAGGTATACCTGCAATTTCAAAGAAGAAGACTATCTAAAGTCTAAGTTCTCAAGCTATCAATCTAGTCTTACGAAAGTTGTGGTTTCTAGATCTTTCAACAAGTAGTATAAATTGTAATCATTGAGCAATAGACGTGAGGGTGAGAAACAGAGAGTGAATAAAGAAAGTTTTCGTTTTTCTTTCAAGTTCTCATGGTATCAAAGCACTCCAAACCTTAACAGGTATTTCAATGGAGGAATCTCTTAATCCTTATCCTTTTCCCAGCAGTGTTCATATTACAAGTTCTGTCACTATCAAACTTATGGACCAGAACTATCTCCTATGGAAAATTCAATTTGAGTCTCTTCTCTCTAGCCAGAAGCTTATCGGCTTTGTTAATGGCCGTAGCTCACCTCCTCCAGAAAAGATTTCAGTCAGAAATGGTGAACTTCTCACAGAAGTCCCCAATCCTCAATATGAAGCGTGGTTTTGCAACATATCAACTTGTCAGATCTTGGTTATTTGGCACTCTCTCTGAAGAAGTCCTTGGGTATGTGTATGGTCTTTCAACTTCCCGTGATATTTGGGTTTCTCTTGCAGATAATTTTAATCGCATTCTATCGCCAGAGAGTTTGAGCTTCGCCGTAAACTACAGTTGCTGTCAATCTAAGGGAAGAACTTTGCTGCTTATTGTCGTGAGTTTAGGGCTCTTTGTGACCAGTTGAGCTCTATAGGGAAACCAGTTGAAGAATCAATGAAATATTTGGGTTCTTGAATGGGTTAGGAAGAGAATACGACCCTATAACTACTGTCATCCAAAGCTCCATGTCTCGGACTCCTTCCTTGACCTTCAATGATGTCGTATCTGAGATTTCTGGTTTTGACAATCGCTTGCAGACATATGAAACAACCCCAGATGTTACTCCACATCTAGCCTTCCAAACACAAACCTCAGGTGGTTCTAATGGACCTAGAACTGGTTACAATGGATAGAGAGGTAGGAGTTTCTCTTCTCGGTTTGGACATTTCCGTGGTCATGGTAGCTATTCTACTGGCGGCAGAGGATTTTCTCAGCACTCATTTGGTTCCATCACACCATCAGGAGATAGACCGGCTTGTCAAATCTGTGGTAGAGTGGGACACACAGCTTTGAACTGTTGGAATCGATTTGATAACACCTTTCAGCCTGAGAATCTAACACAAGCATTGTCTACTCTTCGTGTTTCTAAAGACACAGATTGGTATCCAGATTTGGGAGCATCTGCTCATGTTACTTCATCTCCAACTCAACTTCAAGCATCTGCTCCCTACTCTGGGCCCGAGACAGTGATGGTTGGGGATGGAGCATTCCTACCAATCACTCATGTGGGTTCAACTACTCTTGCCACTCCCTCAGGTAGTATTCCACTAAATGGTGTCTTGGTTTGTCCCTCAATTCAAAAATCATTGCTTTCTATTTCAAAATTGTGTGAAGATTACCCATGTGGTGTCTTCTTTGACGCTAATCACGTCTATATTATTGACCTCAAAACTCAGAAAGTGGTGACAAAAGGACCACGACGTGAAAGCATTTATGTGTTGGAGAAACCTGAATTTGTGGCTTACTACTCAAATCGGCATTGCAGCAAGTGATGTGATATGGCACCAACGACTTGGTCATCCACATTTTCAAATTGTCCAACAATTGAAGAACAGCAAGGAGATACATATAAATAAGATCAGTACCTCTTCCATTTGTGAGCCTTGCCAAATGGGAAAAAGTTCTAGAATTTCTTTTATGGCTTCTGATTCTTGCTCTTTGGAACCATTTGGTCGAATTCATTGTGACTTATGGGGTCCCTCTCCTATTGTATCCGTCCAAAGTTTCAAGTATTATGTCGTACTCGTGGATGATTATTCTCGGTACTCTTGGTTATATCCGCTGAAGTTTAAATCAAACTTTTATGGTGTGTTTCTGGGTTTTCAAAAAATGGTAGAGAATCAATTCAACACAAGAATTAAATGCTTTCAAAGTGATGGAGGAGGAAAATTCACAAGCAAACAGTTTACTAATCACTTAGCCTCTCATGGTATTAAACATCAAATCTCTTGCCCATATACACCACAACAAAACGGTCTCGCCGAAAGGAAACACCGTCATCTTATTGAGCTTGGTCTGTCAATGCTATTCAACAGCCGACTTCCTCTTCATTTATGGGTCGAAGCTTTCTCTACAGCAAAATACTTGGGTAATCTTCTACCAGCTGCTCCTCTACAGAACCAAAGTCCACATGCCTTATTATTTAAGCAAAAACCAGAGTATAGCTCACTGCGAGTTTTTGGATCGGCATGTTATCCATGTCTCCGTCCTTTTACCAGTCACAAATTTGAGCCTCGATCTCTCCAGTGTGTTTTTCTCGGCTACAGTTCACAATATAAAGGGTATCGGTGCCTTTATCCTCCAACCGGGAAGATTTATATATGTCGTCATGTGATATTCGATGAAACAATGTTTCCTTTTGTAAATCAATTTAGACATTTGGTTCCTCAATATCCCACGTCTCTTCTTAAAGCATGGCAATATAACCCACAGCCAATAATGCAGCCAACAACTACCCCAAGTCCTAACATTCTATCTTCTCCGGTTCAACACTACAATGAAGCTGTAGCTCCTCCATTAATCTCATCTGATCCTGATGCAGAATATGATCTTGTCACAGCTGTTACATCTTCTACCTCTGCGTCACATAGTCCTAATATTGTTGTAGCATCTTCATTTAATGCTACAAACTCAGATCTAGCTATTGCTTCGCCATCTCAAGTGAATGAACATCCAATGGAAACTCGTGGAAAGGCCGGGATTCGAAAGCCAAATCCAAGGTATGCTTTGATTGCCTCTCATCATATACCTGAAATTCCTAAATCAGTTGCCTCTGCCTTAAAGCACCCAGGATGGAATCAGGCAATGCTTGATGAAATACAAACTATACACAAACGTCACACTTGGTCTTTGGTTCCTCCAATAGCAGATATGAATATATTGGGATGTAGATGGGTCTTCACAACAAAACTCAATGCAGATGGATCCTTGGAAAAACTTCGAGCTCGACTTGTTGCTAAGGGATTTCTCCAAGAAGAGGGCATTGATTACACTGAAACGTATAGTCCGGTGGTTCGAACTGCTACAATTCGAATTGTTCTTGATGTTGCGGTGGCTCGAAATTGGTCTATTACCCAACTGGATGTTAAGAACGCCTTTTTACATGGTGATCTTCAAGAAACAGTGTTTATGCAGCAGCCCCCTGGTTTTGTGGATCCTGCCCGTCCGAATCATGTTTGTTGTCTCACTAAAGCTCTTTACGGGCTTAAACAAGCTCCTCGAGCATGGTTTGATAAATTCAGTTCCTTCATAATCGAGTATGGTTTTCTCTGTAGCAAAGCTGATCCGTCGCTATTCACATATCATCACAATGGGAAAACTCTTGTTCTGCTCCTATATGTTGATGACATCTTACTTACTGGGAACGATCCAGCCTTGTTCAACCACCTGATTGACACACTCAGTCGAGAATTTTCTATGAAAAATCTTGGGAATATACACTACTTTCTCGGTATCAAGCACAATCACATTCAGGTGGTCTCTTTCTTCATCAGATAAAATACATAGAAGAAATTCTTCATCAAGCAAGTATGGCTTCCTGTAACCCAGTGGCAACGCCACTACCTCTGAAGCTCGATCAATTGTCTGGCGATACAGAATTATTTCCTGAACCCACTTACTTTCGAAGTCTCGCGGGAAAGCTTCAATATCTGACAATTACTCGTCCTGATATTCAGTTTGCGGTGAATGTTGTCTGTCAAAGAATGCATTCTCCTACTATGACAGATTTTTCATTGCTGAAACGCATCCTGCGCTATCTTCGGGGTACGTCACAACTAGGGATTAACATCACTCATGACAGTGACCCCAATCTTAAGGCCTACAGCGATAGCGATTGGGCGGGGTGCAAAGAGATGAGACGTTCAACTACTGGATTTTGCACTCTTCTCGGGTCGAATCTCATCTCTTGGTCGGCTAAAAGACAGACTACGGTTTCCCGTTCATCTACCAAAGCAGAGTACCGAGCTCTTGCTCTCACAGCCTCAGAACTCACCTGGATTTCCTCCATTCTATGAGACTTGAATATTGCTCAACCGCATCCAGCCAAGCTCTTCTGTGATAATATGTCCGCTGTATATCTGACTGCAAATCCAGTTCTGCATAGTCGTTCTAAACATATCGATGTTGACTATCATTATATTAGGGAACGAGTTGCTCTGGGCTTCATCGAAATGCAACACATTCCTGCTACATATCAGTTAGCCGATATCTTCACCAAATCATTGTCTCGTCAAGCGTTTATGGATCTCCGATTCAAACTTGGTGTCCGATCTCCTCCGACCCCAAATTTGAGGGGGGATATTAATACACACGAGAAACAATGGAGAAACAATGGGTCCACACCTTTGAAAACAACCAAAAGAGTTGGTACCAAAATCAGAGAGTTAGGTATACCTGCAATTTCAAAGAAGAAGACTATCTAAAGTCTAAGTTTTCAAGCTATTAATCTAGTCCTTACGAAAGTTGTGGTTTTTAGATCTTTCAACAAGTAGTATAAATTGTAATCATTGAGCAATAGACGTGAGGGTGAGAAACAGAGAGTGAATAAAGAAAGTTTTCATTTTTCTTTCAAGTTCTCAGACCCAACCCAATTCAGTGACGAGCTAAGTGAGTTGGATAAATCCCTCACAGGAGACACCGCTTCCACTTAGGTGAAAACCCAGTTGAAGTGCGCAACAATATGTGCTAAATCTATTGGTTTTCAAGAACCTCATATGTAAAAAAACATCCTTAAACAGACTATCCACTCTTCACCTCCCATGCAAGAGCCAAAAGAGTCATATGACAATTGTTTGCACCTTCCAATGATACTGCAATACATGGACACACCACACATTACCTGAAAAAACAATGAGGCCCTCAGCCTCTCAAAAAATTCAATGCTCGTCCAGTCCACAAATACCACGGAACAGCGTTTCAGAGAATCTAAAATTAGGATTACCTTTCAGGCTAATCGGACTAGGTGATTCCTATCCAAGCAAACGCCATGCCAACACAAAATCCATGTGTGTTAGCACTCGAGGATACTAACACAAGGTAGATTTACTTATATGTCACACCAACAAACCGACTAAAAAACTCAGCATCACGTCATGATTAGCTTCTTTGGTACGCGCTAAAGAAACATGACATCACACTTAACCTAGTCGGAACTCAATCAAGTATCACCACTTTAAATACTGATTTACTCCGTTTGAAGAAAGAGGAGTTAGTAGGAGATATACGAGAAAAAGGACCTTTCAAGGAGAAAATGAGGAGACATAGAACGACAACATGGAACACATCTCTCAGAGTCACCTGGAGATGAACCATTCGCTGAATATCCCCATACCGGAAAGGGGAAGTCGACAGTCATCAAAGGGTAGTGGAAGTCACTATGACAAAGCCACTTTCTCTGACTCTCGAGACGTAAGTCGATCCCCACTCATAGAGATGTATCCACGCTCCCTTTTTGAAACTCCTCTGTTTCCACTCCTGTCACCACCTTCTGTCACCACTTCACTTATTGTCAGAAGAAAGAGACGAACTCTTGATCCCCCAACAGATCTACTCTTTATTCTGACATGGATCCATAACGAGCTATATTGCGGGTCGAGGAGCTTTAACCTCCATCCAACGGGCATCTTCTCTTTTAAACCTTTTTCATAAAGGAAATTATGGGTCAATGCCCATAGTCTCTCTTGTCGAGACCAGTCTTTTCCAAGTTCTTATAAAATAAAAACGGCCATCCCTCCTAAGCAGCACTCAGACCCAGGGAAACACGACTTCTCAGTCTTTTGGACGGGACATGCCTATGTCTCTGGATCGAGAACTACTTGGTTTTCTTTTAAACATTTTCACCAAATAACAGATTTGATCCTAGACCGCTATGACTAAGACCCAAAACTTCAATCCCTGCTTTTCTTCCAAAAATAGACCTATTGTTCCAATCGTGTTGACCTACTTTGACTAGAACGTCAAAAAGTCCTCAGGAAGACAAACCCATCTTTGTTATTTCGGAAGCAGGCTTGACCATATTTCATGTGGCAGGATAACGACTTTGAAAAGACAATCAGAGGGACGAATCCTTCGCATGATATCAACAAGGAATATAGCACATGTTCGCTTCCTATTTGTCTATCATACACTCGTTGGCTATTCTCGAACTGGTAATGTTTTTCAACAAAAGTTCCAAAATCAGAAATAGTTACAAAAACACATATTTAGACTCTCAAGAACATCCGACGACGTACAACGATTTCTAATGAATTCAATGCTATGATTTATGATCATATATAGATTTTTGTACATCTGAAACTGAATTTCGGTATGATTAAAAAAAATCAAGATAACATATTGATCAATTTAAAATATATATTTGATCGCGAAAGGGTTTCATCAACGTTCGAGAATTGACTATTCAAGATTTTCAGTTTGTTAAACCAACCCTAATAATAATAATAATTCGCAGAAATTTGTTATTTTCTTTAATTTCCATATTTAAAATCATAAATGGCACAAAAACCCTAAGGTTCTTGCATCGCCGTCGAATTTTTCCGTCAACACTATAAAACCAATTTGCTCTCTCTGTCTCTGTCTCTCTCATCTTGTCGTTGTTAGGGTTTCTTTAGTTAAAACAACAGTAACATGAAATCAATCATCGATACAATCTCGTGAAGGGATTTGATTACCGCCTAAAGTTTTGATCTTTGGGTTAGTTCTAATAGAGAATTTTGGGGATTGTATATATAGATTGAGGTAGAAAGGTTTGATCTTTAGGGTTCGTTAAGAGTTTAGCATATAACCATCATCTCATAATTGATTTTGTGGGATTTTGTTGTTAGGTCATAATGATACCGGAACTGGGAAGAAGGCCGATGATTAGAGGTAACGAGAAGTCATCTTTTGGGGATGATTATGAGAAAGAGATTGGAATTTTGCTCGGCGAGCAGCAGCGACGACAAGAAAAAGCTGACGAGCTCGAGCGAGAGCTTAACATATACAGAAGCGGCTCTGCTCCGCCGACTGTGGACGGCTCTGTTAGTGCTGCCGGAGGGTTTTTCAGCGGCGGAGGAGGGGCTCCTTTTATGGAGTTTGGTGGAGCCAATAAGGGAAATGGGTTTGGCTACGAGGACGAGGAGTTTAGGAAAGATCCAGCTTACTTGTCTTATTACTATGCTAATATGAAGTTGAATCCGAGGCTGCCTCCGCCTTTGATGTCTAGGGAGGATTTGAGGGTTGCTCAGAGGCTTAAAGGGAGCAGCACCGTGTTAGGCGGTATTGGGGATAGGAGAAAAGTTAATGAGAGTCGATCTTTGTTCTCTATGCCTCCTGGTTTTGAGCAGATGAAGCAGCAGCACGAGTTTGAGCCTGAGAAAACCACTGCTTCTTCTTCTGAGTGGGATGCTAATGGACTGATTGGTTTGCCGGGTTTGGGTCTTGGTGGCAAACAGAAGAGTTTTGCTGATATCTTTCAGGTTTGTGAAACCTCTTCTTATCATTACGCTTCTCTTAAAGTGTTGCTATCCAACTAGCTTGTTGCTTTATTATGTCTGATAATTTATTCTTTGTATATGTTCTGTATATTTCTCCAGAATATTTCTTGTTTATGTAAACTTGATGGAGTGCTTCTTTGCAGGCTGACATGGGGCATGGGAACCACGTTGCACAGCAGCCCTCGCGTCCTGCAAGTCGTAATGCCTTTGATGAAATGTCGAGTCCACAAATAATCAGTCTCCATCTGCATCACAAGGCATTGGTGCGCCATCTCCATACAGCTATGCAGCTGTTCTGGGTTCTTCTCTGTCTAGAACTGGAACTCCAGATCCACAGGCCATTGCTAGGGTGCCTAGTCCCTGCCTTACTCCCATTGGCAGTGGGAGAGTAAGTTCAAATGATAAGAGAAACACAAGTAATCAAAGCCCATTCAATGGCGTTTCATCTGGTCTCAATGAGTCTTCTGATCTTGCCGCTGCGTTGTCTGGCATGAACCTGTCAGCCAGTGGCGGGTTAGATGAACGGGGTCAGGCTGAGCAGGATGTCGAAAAGGTCAGGAACTATATGTTTGGACTGCAAAGTGGGCATAACGAAGTCAATCAACACGGGTTCCCTAACAAATCTGATCAAGCCCATAAGGGAACTGGTTCTTGGAGGAATTCACAATTAAGAGGGTCACCAGGATCTGCCTATAATGGTGGAGGTGGACTATCTAGTCCTTACCAGCATCTTGATAGCCCAAACTATGGTCTGAACAATTACGCATTAAATCCAGCTGTAGCTTCTATGATGGCTAACCAACTTGGGACTAGTAACTTTTCTCCAATGTATGAAAATGTTTCCGCCGCATCTGCTTTGGGATATTCTGGAATGGACTCCAGACTTCACGTGGGAGGTTTTGTATCTTCTGGTCAAAACCTCTCTGATTCACGTAATCTTGGCAGGGTCAATAATCGAATGATGGGAGGAGGTGCTGGTCTTCAGTCACATATTGCAGACCCAATGTATCATCAGTATGCAAGGTTTTCTGAAAATGCTGATTCGCTTGATCTTCTTAATGATCCTTCAATGGACAGGAGCTTTATGGGTAATTCATACATGCATGAGCTCCAGAGGGCTTATCTTGGAGCTCAGAAATCACAGTATGGTGTCCCTTACAAATCCGGGAGCCCTAACAGCCATAGCTATTACGGCAGTCCAACATTTGGGTCTAATATGTCATATCCTGGCAGTCCCTTGGCTCATCATGTTATGCAAAATTCTCTTGTGGCACCTTGTAGCCCTATGAGACGAGGTGAAGTTAATATGCGATATCCCTCTGCAACAAGAAACTATTCCGGAGGGGTAATGGGTCCTTGGCACATGGATGGTAGTTTGGATGAAGGCTTTGGATCTTCATTGCTCGAAGAGTTCAAAAGTAACAAAACAAGAGGATTCGAACTTTCTGAAATAGCTGGCCACGTTGTAGAGTTCAGGTATTTCCTTGAAAGGCTTTACCTTTATTCTTGTGTACCATTTGCCCAAGCTGACGCGTATTTTGGTTTCTGAAATGGTTGACCAGTGCGGATCAATATGGGAGCCGGTTTATTCAGCAGAAACTCGAGACAGCAACAACTGATGAGAAAAACATGGTTTATGAGGAGATCATGCCGCAAGCTCTTGTCCTGATGACTGATGTTTTTGGAAACTATGTAATTCAGAAGGTAGATTTAATCTTATTCTCTGTTTTTTGCTAGTTCGACATTTTTACATGAAAGATTCCTGAATATGCTATTCTTCCTACAGTTCTTTGAGCATGGACTCCCGCCACAGAAGAGAGAATTAGCGGAGAAGCTCTTTAACAATGTTTTGCCTCTTAGCTTACAGATGTATGGTTGTCGTGTTATCCAGAAGGTGAAGTCTAATTCTTCTCAATTAGTCTGTCTTCACTTCTTATTGTTCATTTACGGTTTCATTATTGTTCTTTTTTAAACCTTTTTAGGCAATTGAGGTGGTTGATCTAGACCAGAAAATTAAGATGGTGAAAGAACTTGATGGACATGTGATGCGATGCGTACGCGATCAGAATGGGAACCATGTCGTTCAGAAGTGCATCGAATGTGTGCCTGAAGAAAACATCGAATTTATTATTTCGACTTTCTTTGGTCAAGTTGTGACCCTCTCCACTCATCCATATGGGTGCCGTGTTATTCAGGTTTTTGGTCTTACTAACAAAAAAGACACCTTTTGGATCTAATACTTCTTAGATATAAAACTCTTCTCGTCTCCTGTTGCAGAGGGTATTGGAGCACTGCCATGACCCGGATACGCAGAGAAAGGTTATGGAAGAAATCCTGTCCACTGTTAGTATGCTGGCCCAAGATCAGTATGGAAACTATGTTATTCAGGTTTGTAGAAAGTATTAGTTTTTCTGCAACGGGTGATTTTATATTGTTTGCTCAAAACTGATTCCCGTTTTGTGGACAGCATGTGCTGGAGCATGGGAAGCCTGATGAGCGTACTGTGATAATCAAGGAATTAGCGGGGAAGATTGTTCAGATGAGCCAGCAGAAGTTTGCATCAAACGTTGTTGAGAAATGTCTGACTTTTGGAGGTCCAGCGGAACGGGAATTACTCGTGAATGAGATGCTGGGCACAACTGATGAAAACGAGCCTCTTCAGGTTTGTCAAACACTTACTTTTAGATGATTGTCAGAAATTAAAGTAACTAGTAAGCTCAGATGCTTCTTCTTGTGTGTATAGGCGATGATGAAGGATCAGTTTGCAAACTATGTAGTGCAAAAAGTTCTGGAGACATGCAATGACCAACAGCGTGAGCTGATACTAACTCGTATTAAAGTGCATCTTAATGCTTTAAAGAAATACACTTATGGGAAGCATATTGTTGCCCGTGTTGAAAAACTCGTTGCTGCTGGAGGTATGCACATGTTCCTTCTCTTCTATGGGTCCAAAGTTTCAGCCATTATGTGCTACAATCCCCCAAATTGTCTTTACTGCTTCGATTTCTATTGGCTTACTTGGTTGAAGTGCCTTCTACGAGAGAGACAATATAAGCATTTATATGGTTTTCAATGTCTGTAAAGTGGTTTGTCTTATATGTAGAGAGGAGAATGGGATTGCAGTCCGTAAACCAGCCTCAGGTGGCGTAAGGCCGCAAGTGTTGTACAGCTTAACTAGGGTGGATGGCTCTGCCATAGCGTGTTGAGAATTAGGTAAGATCTAAACCAAAAATCTGCGGGAAATTATGGAAGAGAGCTTTGTTTGTTCTCCGCAAAATCTGTACATTGTGTAGTTTCTTACCGCTTTTACTATACATAGAACCAAACATCCCCCCTTAGGCTGATGAGAGTGGGTGAAAAAGGCAGAGAATGGTGTAAAGAAAATGGTGAGGATTTTAGATTTTCCTTCACGTGTACAAAAAGAAAGGCTCTCATGCCACTGTGTAGAATGCTATTATTTTAGAGTTTTAGGGTTTCATCAAACTCTTATTTCCCCTGTTTCACGAGAACTCTTTCGTTTCAGGAAATTTTCGTTTATTTTTGTTGCTGTTGGTGTTTGCCCACTTTCTTATTATGCAAGAAACATATGGTGTAGGTAAACAAGATCGATCTCGTCTCTCTATCAAAATGATGGAGCGTAGTATGAAATATCAATGTAGATAATCAATATAAGTGTCGCAAACTATGGTCAGAATCTTGATACCGGTTTAGAGACTCACGAACTGGGTTGGTAACTTCTAGAATCAAGATGGTGGATCGGATGTTTAAATTTGGTGAATTCACTTGAATCGGAAAACAACGATCACATTTCTTCCGTACTTGGATAAATGTCAGGCCCATTATACACTGCCAAACAATGTTCGATGTTTATGATTGTCTCCACCAACTCTACACAACACATTCACTAGCATCATCAAGCTGGAAACCAAGAGTACCATACCGTCTCTAAACCTGAAACATCATCATGGTTGCCCGACTCTTAGAGATGATTTTAGTAATTTCTAAACATATGGAAACTTAACTCTTCACTTTCCTGTCACGAAACAGTTGATTTTAGTTTAGAAACCGCATATGGTTCACTTTCTCTTCTCTTTTTTTGTTTGTTTGTGCAAAACACTTTCTCTTCTCTTACTCTCTCGTTTACTTTCCTTATGAAACATTACACGTGCCACAAAATTTATGTGATGTTTCATCCTTGGTCCTCTCAGGTGGGGAATCTAAGCACATGAACGCTTCTCAAAAAGGGATTAGTTAAAGATGGCTTCAAGTATGAATGGTTAGGTGACACCTCTCTTAAAATGTGTGCTTTCATAATCATCAAGACCAGTATATATGAGTGACACTCTTGAATAAGTCATCAATATTTCATTGCATTAATCAAATAAAACAATTTTTACTGTTATGCAACTCTTGGCCCAAAGCAACAAAGACCTTTTGGTTCCACTTTTGTATCGGCTCACGCCTACTTATGATATATACAAATCTCTAATATTTTTTTTTTTTGAATTATACACAGTTTCCCCAAAGGCTTTCTAGGCTCAAGAGACTACTCTGTGTCGCCGGCGATGCCCAAATTTTAATCCCCCGGTGGCCAAGCGAATCGAACCCGGGACCGTATTGGGAATTACCTCCCTCAAGTACCACTGGGATACAACCCACTTGGTTATTCACAATAATATCTTTGATCTTATGTATCTTCTAGATCCTTCTATAGAACATCGTCAACGGTCATCACTCAGTTGCTTTGACAAAGCTAGAAATGAAACTAGAGACGAAGAAAAGAAGACTGAATGAATCTGTGAAAGAGTGAAGAAGAAAACGATGGAGAAGCACGACTTTCAAAATCTAACTCTCATTCGATGGAGAAGCACGACTTTCAAAATCTCATTTCTTTAATAGACCCTACTAGAAGATGAGACAACATTCAAAACTATCAAGGCCGAAGAGAAAATCAAGCAAAATTCAAGGACCAAATCGCATAAAATCCCTCTTGCAGATCCCCACGAAGATACAGTTCTCAAGACCGACGTAAATGATCATTACTGGTAAAGATCATTAAGCAACACGTCGATAGAACGCATAACCTTGTTAACGATTTAGTTTACCCCTTTACACGTGTTTTCTTTTGAGCGAATCATTGGAAGACACATCGTCAATCAGTTCAGACGTAATTAGACATCACACAAAAAGAACCAAGGGGCAACCTTTCCACAGAAACATGAGCACTCCTCAACAGATCTCTTGTATAAAATAAAGAAGATATCTCTAGCGGACTCCCACAAAGTACAAAATCAGCCGGTCATAGCGTAATACCTTTTATATCTTACATGCTCTATCTTAAACGCGATATGCTGACCCATTCTATGGCCTCTAAGACAAAGCTTCTTTAGAGATCAGAGTAACAATAGTTCGTCTTCTGGGGACTAAAGTATGCTCCCATAGCAGACGTTCTTCCGATTCTATCTCATCTCTGAGAGAATTTCTCCCTAGTACTTTGCATGAAAAGTAGATAATTTCTCTCCAAGGAAAACCCTTTCAGTGTCCTCCAACTTTGGACACGCGTCTCAGGTCTACCTCGTCCTCAAATAAGTCTTATCGCCCTATGTTGGGGAGAACATCTAGTGTGACGCCTACCGACAAAATACATCACCATACTCCTCCACTAGACATGTACCTCCAAATTGGTGTATTCGCCTTTGAGGATGCACATTAAAATAGCTATCGCCAGCTTTGCCCTCTGGAGAACTACCAAGTATGCTCTATGGAGTCATTCTCGTCGACGACATTATTCCTCTGGGAATCGGAGACTGTTCCTTCTGGAAACTTCCCTTGCATTCGGTTCCTAACAAACCAACACTCAAATTCCTTCCCCGTGAGAAGAATCCAAAAATATGCATGCTCCCTCACGGGACACACACTTCACGATTCAAAATAACCATTAACACTTTAACCGTATAAACACAACACAAAGACTTTTTCGGTAATTATTGGTCTGGGTAACGACTCTGGGAAACACCTTCTAAGTGACACGAGCTGCTTTCAAAAACAACTCTTCACATCTTGAAAATTATTGCGGAAACCCATCTTTTCCCCCTTTCAAGGCACCTCAGCGGTCCTTGGGCAAGTGTCTCGACACCGCTTCCACGTAGGTGACGAGTCGAGTGTGCGGAGCTCGCCCATGCGCACCACCTTTTCTCGAGACATTGAAAATGGCTTCTAAAACAGACTTGACTCTTGTGGCTGTTAGTTAGATGACGAGCTAAATAAGCCGGGTTTAGCAAGGAGTGTGACCCTGTTAATACACACGAGAAACAATGGGTCCACACCTTTGAAAACAACCAAAAGAGTTGGTACCAAAATCAGAGAGTTAGGTATACCTGCAATTTCAAAGAAGAAGACTATCTAAAGTCTAAGTTCTCAAGCTATCAATCTAGTCCTTACGAAAGTTGTGGTTTCTAGATCTTTCAACAAGTAGTATAAATTGTAATCATTGAGCAATAGACGTGAGGGTGAGAAACAGAGAGTGAATAAAGAAAGTTTTCGTTTTTCTTTCAAGTTCTCATGGTATCAAAGCACTCCAAACCTTAACAGGTATTTCAATGGAGGAATCTCTTAATCCTTATCCTTTTCCCAGCAGTGTTCATATTACAAGTTCTGTCACTATCAAACTTATGGACCAGAACTATCTCCTATGGAAAATTCAATTTGAGTCTCTTCTCTCTAGCCAGAAGCTTATCGGCTTTGTTAATGGCCGTAGCTCACCTCCTCCAGAAAAGATTTCAGTCAGAAATGGTGAACTTCTCACAGAAGTCCCCAATCCTCAATATGAAGCGTGGTTTTGCACATATCAACTTGTCAGATCTTGGTTATTTGGCACTCTCTCTGAAGAAGTCCTTGGGTATGTGTATGGTCTTTCAACTTCCCGTGATATTTGGGTTTCTCTTGCAGATAATTTTAATCGCAGTTCTATCGCCAGAGAGTTTGAGCTTCGCCGTAAACTACAGTTGCTGTCAATCTAAGGGAAGAACTTTGCTGCTTATTGTCGTGAGTTTAGGGCTCTTTGTGACCAGTTGAGCTCTATAGGGAAACCAGTTGAAGAATCAATGAAAATATTTGGGTTCTTGAATGGGTTAGGAAGAGAATACGACCCTATAACTACTGTCATCCAAAGCTCCATGTCTCGGACTCCTTCCTTGACCTTCAATGATGTCGTATCTGAGATTTCTGGTTTTGACAATCGCTTGCAGACATATGAAACAACCCCAGATGTTACTCCACATCTAGCCTTCCAAACACAAACCTCAGGTGGTTCTAATGGACCTAGAACTGGTTACAATGGATAGAGAGGTAGGAGTTTCTCTTCTCGGTTTGGACATTTCCGTGGTCATGGTAGCTATTCTACTGGCGGCAGAGGATTTTCTCAGCACTCATTTGGTTCCATCACACCATCAGGAGATAGACCGGCTTGTCAAATCTGTGGTAGAGTGGGACACACAGCTTTGAACTGTTGGAATCGATTTGATAACACCTTTCAGCCTGAGAATCTAACACAAGCATTGTCTACTCTTCGTGTTTCTAAAGACACAGATTGGTATCCAGATTTGGGAGCATCTGCTCATGTTACTTCATCTCCAACTCAACTTCAAGCATCTGCTCCCTACTCTGGGCCCGAGACAGTGATGGTTGGGGATGGAGCATTCCTACCAATCACTCATGTGGGTTCAACTACTCTTGCCACTCCCTCAGGTAGTATTCCACTAAATGGTGTCTTGGTTTGTCCCTCAATTCAAAAATCATTGCTTTCTATTTCAAAATTGTGTGAAGATTACCCATGTGGTGTCTTCTTTGACGCTAATCACGTCTATATTATTGACCTCAAAACTCAGAAAGTGGTGACAAAAGGACCACGACGTGAAAGCATTTATGTGTTGGAGAAACCTGAATTTGTGGCTTACTACTCAAATCGGCATTGCAGCAAGTGATGTGATATGGCACCAACGACTTGGTCATCCACATTTTCAAATTGTCCAACAATTGAAGAACAGCAAGGAGATACATATAAATAAGATCAGTACCTCTTCCATTTGTGAGCCTTGCCAAATGGGAAAAAGTTCTAGAATTTCTTTTATGGCTTCTGATTCTTGCTCTTTGGAACCATTTGGTCGAATTCATTGTGACTTATGGGGTCCCTCTCCTATTGTATCCGTCCAAAGTTTCAAGTATTATGTCGTACTCGTGGATGATTATTCTCGGTACTCTTGGTTATATCCGCTGAAGTTTAAATCAAACTTTTATGGTGTGTTTCTGGGTTTTCAAAAAATGGTAGAGAATCAATTCAACACAAGAATTAAATGCTTTCAAAGTGATGGAGGAGGAAAATTCACAAGCAAACAGTTTACTAATCACTTAGCCTCTCATGGTATTAAACATCAAATCTCTTGCCCATATACACCACAACAAAACGGTCTCGCCGAAAGGAAACACCGTCATCTTATTGAGCTTGGTCTGTCAATGCTATTCAACAGCCGACTTCCTCTTCATTTATGGGTCGAAGCTTTCTCTACAGCAAAATACTTGGGTAATCTTCTACCAGCTGCTCCTCTACAGAACCAAAGTCCACATGCCTTATTATTTAAGCAAAAACCAGAGTATAGCTCACTGCGAGTTTTTGGATCGGCATGTTATCCATGTCTCCGTCCTTTTACCAGTCACAAATTTGAGCCTCGATCTCTCCAGTGTGTTTTTCTCGGCTACAGTTCACAATATAAAGGGTATCGGTGCCTTTATCCTCCAACCGGGAAGATTTATATATGTCGTCATGTGATATTCGATGAAACAATGTTTCCTTTTGTAAATCAATTTAGACATTTGGTTCCTCAATATCCCACGTCTCTTCTTAAAGCATGGCAATATAACCCACAGCCAATAATGCAGCCAACAACTACCCCAAGTCCTAACATTCTATCTTCTCCGGTTCAACACTACAATGAAGCTGTAGCTCCTCCATTAATCTCATCTGATCCTGATGCAGAATATGATCTTGTCACAGCTGTTACATCTTCTACCTCTGCGTCACATAGTCCTAATATTGTTGTAGCATCTTCATTTAATGCTACAAACTCAGATCTAGCTATTGCTTCGCCATCTCAAGTGAATGAACATCCAATGGAAACTCGTGGAAAGGCCGGGATTCGAAAGCCAAATCCAAGGTATGCTTTGATTGCCTCTCATCATATACCTGAAATTCCTAAATCAGTTGCCTCTGCCTTAAAGCACCCAGGATGGAATCAGGCAATGCTTGATGAAATACAAACTATACACAAACGTCACACTTGGTCTTTGGTTCCTCCAATAGCAGATATGAATATATTGGGATGTAGATGGGTCTTCACAACAAAACTCAATGCAGATGGATCCTTGGAAAAACTTCGAGCTCGACTTGTTGCTAAGGGATTTCTCCAAGAAGAGGGCATTGATTACACTGAAACGTATAGTCCGGTGGTTCGAACTGCTACAATTCGAATTGTTCTTGATGTTGCGGTGGCTCGAAATTGGTCTATTACCCAACTGGATGTTAAGAACGCCTTTTTACATGGTGATCTTCAAGAAACAGTGTTTATGCAGCAGCCCCCTGGTTTTGTGGATCCTGCCCGTCCGAATCATGTTTGTTGTCTCACTAAAGCTCTTTACGGGCTTAAACAAGCTCCTCGAGCATGGTTTGATAAATTCAGTTCCTTCATAATCGAGTATGGTTTTCTCTGTAGCAAAGCTGATCCGTCGCTATTCACATATCATCACAATGGGAAAACTCTTGTTCTGCTCCTATATGTTGATGACATCTTACTTACTGGGAACGATCCAGCCTTGTTCAACCACCTGATTGACACACTCAGTCGAGAATTTTCTATGAAAAATCTTGGGAATATACACTACTTTCTCGGTATCAAGCACAATCACATTCAGGTGGTCTCTTTCTTCATCAGATAAAATACATAGAAGAAATTCTTCATCAAGCAAGTATGGCTTCCTGTAACCCAGTGGCAACGCCACTACCTCTGAAGCTCGATCAATTGTCTGGCGATACAGAATTATTTCCTGAACCCACTTACTTTCGAAGTCTCGCGGGAAAGCTTCAATATCTGACAATTACTCGTCCTGATATTCAGTTTGCGGTGAATGTTGTCTGTCAAGAATGCATTCTCCTACTATGACAGATTTTTCATTGCTGAAACGCATCCTGCGCTATCTTCGGGGTACGTCACAACTAGGGATTAACATCACTCATGACAGTGACCCCAATCTTAAGGCCTACAGCGATAGCGATTGGGCGGGGTGCAAAGAGATGAGACGTTCAACTACTGGATTTTGCACTCTTCTCGGGTCGAATCTCATCTCTTGGTCGGCTAAAAGACAGACTACGGTTTCCCGTTCATCTACCAAAGCAGAGTACCGAGCTCTTGCTCTCACAGCCTCAGAACTCACCTGGATTTCCTCCATTCTATGAGACTTGAATATTGCTCAACCGCATCCAGCCAAGCTCTTCTGTGATAATATGTCCGCTGTATATCTGACTGCAAATCCAGTTCTGCATAGTCGTTCTAAACATATCGATGTTGACTATCATTATATTAGGGAACGAGTTGCTCTGGGCTTCATCGAAATGCAACACATTCCTGCTACATATCAGTTAGCCGATATCTTCACCAAATCATTGTCTCGTCAAGCGTTTATGGATCTCCGATTCAAACTTGGTGTCCGATCTCCTCCGACCCCAAATTTGAGGGGGATATTAATACACACGAGAAACAATGGAGAAACAATGGGTCCACACCTTTGAAAACAACCAAAAGAGTTGGTACCAAAATCAGAGAGTTAGGTATACCTGCAATTTCAAAGAAGAAGACTATCTAAAGTCTAAGTTTTCAAGCTATTAATCTAGTCCTTACGAAAGTTGTGGTTTTTAGATCTTTCAACAAGTAGTATAAATTGTAATCATTGAGCAATAGACGTGAGGGTGAGAAACAGAGAGTGAATAAAGAAAGTTTTCATTTTTCTTTCAAGTTCTCAGACCCAACCCAATTCAGTGACGAGCTAAGTGAGTTGGATAAATCCCTCACAGGAGACACCGCTTCCACTTAGGTGAAAACCCAGTTGAAGTGCGCAACAATATGTGCTAAATCTATTGGTTTTCAAGAACCTCATATGTAAAAAAACATCCTTAAACAGACTATCCACTCTTCACCTCCCATGCAAGAGCCAAAAGAGTCATATGACAATTGTTTGCACCTTCCAATGATACTGCAATACATGGACACAACCACACATTACCTGAAAAAACAATGAGGCCCTCAGCCTCTCAAAAAATTCAATGCTCGTCCAGTCCACAAATACCCACGGAACAGCGTTTCAGAGAATCTAAAAATTAGGATTACCTTTCAGGCTAATCGGACTAGGTGATTCCTATCCAAGCAAACGCCATGCCAACACAAAATCCATGTGTGTTAGCACTCGAGGATACTAACACAAGGTAGATTTACTTATATGTCACACCAACAAACCGACTAAAAAACTCAGCATCACGTCATGATTAGCTTCTTTGGTACGCGCTAAAGAAACATGACATCACACTTAACCTAGTCGGAACTCAATCAAGTATCACCACTTTAAATACTGATTTACTCCGTTTGAGAAAGAGAGTTAGTAGGAGATATACGAGAAAAAGGACCTTTCAAGGAGAAAATGAGGAGACATAGAACGACAACATGGAACACATCTCTCAGAGTCACCTGGAGATGAACCATTCGCTGAATATCCCCATACCGGAAAGGGGAAGTCGACAGTCATCAAAGGGTAGTGGAAGTCACTATGACAAAGCCACTTTCTCTGACTCTCGAGACGTAAGTCGATCCCCACTCATAGAGATGTATCCACGCTCCC
>OVBL01000911.1:0-31883 GCA_900406555.1 Pseudoturritis turrita | reverse complement strand
CAATGAAACCCTAGCCAACTACTTAAACAAAAAAAAATGAAAAGAGGAGAGAGAGGAGAGCTACCTGATTTTTTGGAAATGAAGAGAAGTGAGTTATGAGAAAGTGAGACGAAGATCTGAATATAAAGAAGCATGGGATTACAGCGCGTGACGCCACGCAGCCTTGGGAACATGCGAAACGCTTACGGTTCCCAATAAAGTTGTAATCATGATACGAGATACTTCAAGACAGCTTTGTTACCGAGCCAAAGGCAAATCACATGTTGGTTTGGTTCGGCAAACATATCAAAGGAGGATGGCTCGGCAAAATAGCAGTCCAAGGAATACAGCAAGATAACGAGCCAGAACAGTTCGGTCAAATGAATAACAACTTGGCTCGGCAGCGTGACAAAGGTGTCGGTTCGGCAAAATGGAAACGAATATATCACGGGCCGAAGTAGTTGGGAACGCAATTGAAGACGAATCAGCGGCACGTCGAGGGGTTTGGCTCGGCAATAAGATATTCCGGTGTTGGCTCGGACGTAAAACACCTCAGTAAAACTCAGTTTGGCTCGGCAATCCAAAGAATGTTGATCTCGACTCTTCACCTCGGCACTATTACTAATACTGCCGAGCTGGGGGCTAACTGTTGGGGTCAGTTTTCACCCCATCGAGATCGACTGCTAAAAACACTAAGTATGGGAAAAAAGCCTAGGCGACGAGCTAAAACATTAGAAGACGAGCCAAACCTGGCTCGGTAGCAAGGAGTGGTGACGAGTCCACTTGGCTCGGTAGCAAGGAGTGGTGACGAGCCAAACTTGGCTCGGCGACAATGCCGCGTGGAGAAGTGGTGACGAGCCGAACTTGGCTCGGCGACAATGCCGCGTGGAGAAGTGGTGACGAGCCAAACTTGGCTCGGCGACAATGCCGCGTGGAGAAGTGGTGACGAGCCAAACTTGGCTCGGCGACAATGCCGCGTGGAGAAGTGGTGACGAGCCAAACTTGGCTCGGCGACAATGCCGCGTGGAGAAGTGGTGACGAGCCAAACTTGGCTCGGCGACAATGCCGCGTGGAGAAATGGTGACGAGCCAACACTTGGCTCGGTAGCAAGGAGGAAAAGCAGGCGACGAGCCAATGTCTTGGCTAGGCAAGAAAAGAAGGCGACGAGCCAACACTTGGCTCGGTAGCAAGGAGGAAAAGCAGGCGACGAGCCAACACTTGGCTCGGTAGCAAGGAGGAAAAGCAGGCGACGAGCCAACATCTTGGCTAGGCAGCAAGGAGAAAGGAATGACGAGCCAACATCTTGGCTAGGCAGCAAGGAGAAAGGAATGACGAGCCAACATCTTGGCTAGGCAGCAAGGAGAAAGGAATGACGAGCCAACATCTTGGCTAGGCAGCAAGGAGAAAGGAGTGACGAGCCAACATGTTGGCAGACCAACTACCTGGCTCGGAATTGGGAGAAGTAGGCGAAACAAACAACGAGCCAGTTCACCGATGACCCAGCAAAGCAACGAGTCCAATATTCTATTGGGTCGAGGCAACGAGCCATAAGAGATTGGTGGGCCAAGATGACAAGCCTAAGAAAGAAGCCCACATCCGAGCCAGAGAAAGGAAGTTTTCCAAATACCTTTGGGAAACAGGCTCAGCCGACTTATTCGTGTATAAATAAACAATGTACCTCTTTGAAAAGGGGATCCGAAAATTAACCTAGCTAAATACTTATTACTTCACAAACAGCTTTCAAAACAGCTTGAATAAAAATCTCCATCTTTGGATCTCTGTTCTTGGTTTCTTTACATAGAAGTTTGTCGAATCCCTAAATTCTCCTTACAAGTTTTTGATTGTTCGAGTTTCGACTCCCACAATTCTCGCTACATGTGGTCGATTCTCTTGAAAGAGAAAGGAGAAGCTTTTGAAAAATTTAAGAAGTTTAAGGTGATGATCGAACAAGAAAGGATAGGGGTGGTGAGTTTACCTCGCAAGAGTTTCAAATTTTTTGCGAAGAGTATGGGATAAGAAGACATTTGACGGCTCCTTATTCTCCACAACAAAATGGGGTGGTTGAAAGGAGAAATAGGACTCTCATGGAGATGACCAGAAGCATTCTCAAACATATGAGTGTGACAAATTATCCTTGGGGCGAAGCAGTAAGACACGCCACTTATCTCATTAATCGAGTTGCAACAAGGGTATTAGTCTCACAAACTCCTTATGAAGCCTTAAAGGACAAGAAACCCAACGTTTGGCATTTACGCGTATTTGGATGCATTGGATACGCTAAAGCAGAGGCTACACATCTTAGGAAGTTAGATGATAGATCTCGGACATTGGTACACCTTGGAATTGAGCCGGGATCAAAAGCTTATAGATTGTTCGATCCCATGAGCCGAAAGATTGTAGTTAGCAGAGATGTTGTGTTTGATGAAAGCAAGAGTTGGAAGTAGAACTGCTCAAATGTAGAAGTTGAGGATGAGCCGTGAAAATTTAAGCTTTCTTTTGGAGAATTTGGAAATAACGGCATCAGTGAGGGAAGTAAAGAAACAATAGAAGCCGGAGAAGATCATCATAGAGATGAGATCGTCGTAGAAGACATTGAAGAAGAATACGACGAGGAGGAAGATCAAAGTCAACCACAATTAAGAAGGTCAACAAGACCAAGTGTTAGACCGAGTTATTTGGAGGATTACGTACTGCTTGCTGAGTTCGAATATGAGCGACTTTTGTTGATTGTTAAGGAAGAACCATGGGATTATAATGAGGCAAAAGTTGAAAAAGTATGGAGAGAAGCTTGTCAAGAAGAGATATGTTCAATAGTCAAGAATAATACTTGGAACTTGGTTGATCTCCCAGCTGGTGCAAAAGCAATCGGGTTGAAGTGGGTCTTTAAAACCAAAACGCAACTCCGATGGAAGCATAAACAAGCACAAAGCGAGGCTAGTAGCAAAGGGTTATGTACAAAGATATGGCATAGACTTTGAAGAAGTATTTGCTCTGGTGGCTCGCATAGAAACGGTAAGGTTTATTATTGTTCTAGCGGCTTCATATGATTGGGAAGTTCATCATTTAGACGTAAAAACCGCGTTCCTTCATGGAGACTTAAAGGAGGTTGTCTATGTCACTCAGCCGGAGGGATATGTGACTAAAGGTAGTGAGAGCAAAGTGTATAAGTTGAATAAAGCACTTTACGGGCTGAGACAAGCACCTAGGGCGTGGAATGATAAACTTAATTCAATTCTCGGAGAGTTAAAGTTTGTGAAGTGCTCAAAGGAGCCCTCCTTGTATCGGAAACAAGAAAAGGGACATCTTCTTCTTGTTGTTGTATATGTGGATGATCTCCTTGTTACGAGATCAAGTCTTGAAGTTATACTTGAGTTGAAAAGAGGAATGTCAGCAAGATTTGAGATGAGTGATCTCGGAAAGTTGACTTACTATCTTGGTATTGAAGTGACTCAACATGAAGGAAGAATTACTTTAAAACAAGAGAGATATGCAAAGAAGATTCTAGAGGAGGCAGGTTTGGAAGGATGTAACGCCGTGCATATACCAATGGACTCAGGATTGAAACTCTCCAAAGCACCAGAGGAACAAAGTATAGACAAGAAGGAGTATCGAAGAAATATTGGTTGCTTACGGTACTTGATTCACACACGACCTGATCTTTCTTATTGTGTTGGAGTGTTAAGCAGATACATGCAAGAACCTAAAGAGTCTCATGGAGCTGCTTTAAAACAAGTATTAAGGTATCTTCAAGGTACTCTTTCTCATTGTCTTACATTCAGAAGGGCTAAGAAGACGGAACTAGTAGGATACAGTGATAGCAGTCACAATGTGGATGTGGATGATGGAAGGAGCACGACTGGTCATATTTTCTATCTTAATGATTGTCCAGTCACATGGTGCTCGCAAAAACAAGAAACTGTGGTTCTGTCTTCTTGTGAAGCCGAATTCATGGCAGCTACTGAAGCGGCTAATCAGGCAATTTGGCTACAAGAACTTCTTGGAGAGATCGTCGACAAACCGTGTGAGAAGGTAACAATCCGAATTGATAACAAGTCCATAATAGCTCTTACAAAAAATCCTGTGTTTCATGGACGAAGCAAACACATTCACCGAATGTATCATTTTATAAGAGAGTGTGTTGAGAACGAACAAGTGGAGGTTGAGCACGTTCCTGGAAATATGCAAAAGGCTGACATTTTAACAAAAGCGCTTGGGAGAATCATGTTCAAGGAGATGAGAGACCTTGTTGGGATTCAACACGTGTCGAATGAAGGGTTCAAGTTTAAGGGGGAGAATGTTGAGATAAGTTTGAAGAAAGCTTAAGTTATAAGCTATCCTAATCTTACCGAGTTATGGTTATTAAAGAGATTAGGAAAAGATACATATTTAGGAGTTATCTAAATATGTAAGTTATCTTTTTATTATTAGGAATTAACCTAGAGTTTTCTTATATAAGGAGATGTCAAAATTGTGACATAACTTATGAGTTTTGAGAGATTGAGAGCTTAAGTTTTTGAGAGAGTTTTCTTAAGCAATAAAGAGAGATATTCTTTAATCTTGGTTTCTCAAACAAGTAATATTGATTCAATATTTCTAACCTTATTTTCATTATTTGTTTTCTTTCAATTCACTAATAACTAGGTTTATTATTTTTGTTTTCTTGCAACTTTGAAATTTCAAGGGCCGACTCTCTCTATCACTATTTTAAAAATATTCTTGGAGAAAATGTAAGAAAACAAAATGAGAGGCACTCTTAGTATCTCATGGAACATGAAAACACATAGAAGAATAAGTTTGTGCTTTAGTAGAAATACGATTGAGGTTAAAACACAAAAAGAAAACTCATGGAAAATTATAGAACCAGTTTAACAAATTTTGTAAACTTTTAGAATATAGTTGGTTGGTAAAAACAATGTGATACGGCGGACTAATTCGGTTATTGTCATGATTTGGTATCGAGTGAAAAGAAAAATTTCCTTATCGGCCGCCTTTATCGTTAATAAAATCTACGCGTTCATGAAATAATAGATCCTATATAAGTGTGTGAAGATCCCGACAACACAAGATATATGACTTAGAAAACACTAAGTCAATGCTCATAAGTTAATCTTACAATGATTTACAAAACTCTAACACCTTAGATTGTTTTCCATGAATTCCTAGCCTAGCTATCTTCTAATGATCTCACACAATCCATGAATCAAACGGGAATGAACACTCACCTCTAAACTTCTGTTTTCGCAAAGCTTCAAAGTTACTAATTCTCACAAATACAACTATGAGTGTTGACGACCTACGATCAGCTCTAAAACATATTTATATTATCCCTAAGATCATAAACTTAGAATCTTCAAGAGATCTTCCGAAATTTTCAAAAGGCATAAAACTATTCTCCAAGTTTATCTTTTCTAAATCTTGTTGAGCAGATATTCAAATCTCTGCGTCTATTACCAGCTCAGCACGTCTTTGCCATGTCATCTTTTCTGCTTTAACAAGTCCTCTACTTTCTGAACGTCTGTCTGATGCATCTTATATCCAATCAACTTCCAGCTTAGAGACAGACAGTGCATCTCCATCCTCACTCAATTTATAATGTTTAACTAGTAAGTTATAAAAAAACATTATACAGTAGTTGGGCCTATATTATTTATCATAAAACCAACCAAAATACCGTATATAAGAAAGTTCATAATTCGGACCTGAGAAATAAAAAAAGAAGAAATTGGCCTCGCTTATAAATGGGACGTGTGTCGAAACATAATCTGCAGTGATGGAGAACTATAGTTTCTTGGGCTGGGCAATCGGTTTAATCAGTTTTTTTGGTTCGGTTTTTTCGGTTTGTTGGTTTCGTTCAGTTCGGTTCAATTCGGAAGGAGTAAAATTCGGTTCGGTTTTTGCTTCAAAAACCATTGCCGAATATAACCGAATGTGTTTGTTAAATCGGTTTACTCAGTTTATTTAAGGGAAAAAGGTCATTTTAATACTGAACTCTCCGTTTTGCGCCAAACCAAATACAGACTTCTTAATGAGTCAAAATAGATACATACTCGTATTGACTCGTCCACATTAGATACAAAATTAGTCAATACTAACCTCCATTTAATGGCCATTAAACGGTGTTTACTATGACCATTAATGTGAAACGATGTCGTTTTAATAATAGAGGAAAAACAAAAAACCCCCAAATCCTCGATCCAAATCTCTAATTCCTTTTTCTCTATCTCTCTCTTCTTCGATCTATCTCTCTTCCTCTCTCAAAATTGATTCTTCTTTTTGCTTCCTCTGTGTCGATCGATTCCGAAAATATGAGAACGAAGAAGCTTACGGCACGACGGAAGCCTCCTGTTGTGTCTGTTGAAGAATATTTCAGGTTAAATGATGAAGATGAGGCCGAGGTTGTACCCGATGACGACTATGAAGTTGTTGAAGATGCTGATGATGAGTTAGAGGAGGATACTGGTAATGGGAATGATGAAGATGAGACGAATGAGGAGTTAGAGGAGGATGTTGTACCAGGTATAGAAGAAGCGAATGCGGTTTTAGCAGCTCGATTTGGGTAAGGTGCAACAAATGATGCAGAGGAAAGTGATGGAGATAGTGGAGACGATATCTAGAACGATGACATGATTCCAGATCCGTTGTCATCGGATGATGAAGAAGAGACCGAGGAACGTGTGTGTAGGGAAGAAGAGCAAGATCCCGATCTTCTAGCATTAGGTAAGAATGGACGATTTGAAACTGCATCATCTCCAAGCAAGACCAAGTTAACACGTGAGAATCGTGTAATGACATGTTCAAACTGTAAACAAGAAGGGCATAATAAGCCGAGTTGTTCAAATCCAATTGTCCCTACTCAATCAAAGAGGCGTAGGGGAAGACCAAAGAAAATTCAGGTTTGTTTTAGTTCACACTGCTTCTTTTGATATTTGTTTGACTAGTTTTTACAATATATTTGATCTATCTCTTGTTTGGTTTATACACAGGAAGGGACTCCACAATTGGCACCATCACACATCGGACCATCACAAGGATCACAAGGACTTACATGAACTGACCTATTTCTTGTCTTTGTTTCTTGTCTTTATGTTTGTTAAACAATGTCTCTGTTGGTACTTCTTATGTCTCTATTTGATGCTCCTTATGGCAAAACAATCTATCCCTTTTGTATATCTTTTATCTTTGTCCAAACAATCTCTGTTGGTACTGCTTATGTCTCTGTTTTACTCAAGGTCTTTTGTACTAAATGACAATCACCATTGTATAGTTACTAATGTCTCTATTTTTGAAGGTTACCCGTAGTTAATTAAACAAGCACAAAAAAACTCAAAAAAGAACAGGGGCTCAGTTCACATAGTCTTCAAACCACTAGATTGAAACAAAAAGGAGATATGCAATCACAATGAAGATGAGGCAAAGACATGCACAAACTGATTTGGTGATCAGTTTCCACTTCATGAGTTCGATCTTGCTCCACATTATATCTTCCTTTAAGTCATATATGACATCCTTTAAACCTTCAACCTCGGATTTCCTGTTGTAAAATTCAGTCTCCATGTTTCCAAATTTTGGTAGTGCGTCTTCAAGCTCTTCAAGCATCGATTCTTCAATCCATTTAAAGAGATGATCCTGATAATTCAACAACAACAACATATCAGATTGTTAGATACAAAACTCACATGTTACATTAAGGAAACAAGCTAAGAGAATACTTACATCTAACATTGTTACACAACGATGGAAAAGATGACCCGGATTCTCTTGTGTCTTCGATGTATAGAGCCGAACATCACATCCATACATACATTTTGAAGGAAAACCAAGTTTCCCTTTTGGTTTAACACTTGACTTCTCCAAATTTGAACTTGAACTCATCTCCTACAAGCCACTTAATATGTCCATCACTCTAGTTAATACATTATCTTAGTTTATCCGCCACTATAATGTTCACTTCTACAAAATCAAAATTTCTTTCAATGATATCAAAATCTCTGAGAAAAAATCATAAATTACACTTATCAAAATCTCATGAGGTAAGAGAGAACTTACGAAATTGACGATTGTGACAGATGGTTTCCTCGATCCTTCATCTCAGTTACAACAACGTTGACTTCCTTACACAAGATCAAAGAAGAAGAGAGATGAGAGAAAGAGGAATTAGGGATTTAGACAAATTGATTTGGGGATTTAACCATTTTTTCTTTTTTTATCTATTGTTAAAACGACACAGTTTTGCTTTGACATCCACAGTAAACGCCGTTTAACGTCTCTTAAACGACTGTTACTGTTGACTAATTTTGTATCAAATATGGCTGAGTCAACACGAGTATGTATCTATTTCGACTCATTAACAAGTTCGTATTTTTTTGGCGTAAAACGGAGAGTTCGTTATTAAAATGATTGTTTTCCCAAATTCTCGTTTTGTAGATTTATTGGGCTATTTTTTATTACAGGCCCAAATATGCCAAAATAAATAACTTTTGGATTAAATTGGCCAATTTTGACTAATGGGCCAATTTAAAATAAATAATATTTTGTTAAAAAAACTTAAAAAAGGAAATAAAGAAAACACGCAGACCTTGGAATAAGTTTTCAGATGCGTGTGCGGTGGCCGGCGAATGTTGTTTTGAACTTGAGGTGATAAAGAGAAATCAGATGGCTATGCAAGTCGACGGAAGATAACGAGGGGAAGATGAAGACATAGAGAGTTTTTAGACTAACCGAATAATCGATCGGTTCAGCACTTTCGAACCTAACCGAACCGAAAACCGAAGTCAATTTGAAAAGATGCCGATCAGTTTGTACCTTTAAACCGAATCGAAACGGAAAACTGATAATTTCGGTTCAGTTTTTGTGTCCATGCCTAATTGCTTCTATAAAAAGTTTTAAGGTCTTAAGGGCTTGCATATATGTCTGGACGACCAAAATCACAAGTTTTACTCAAGATAGAAATAACATTCTATTAAACATTACATTTAAAATATCATAGTGAAAATACGTATTTTGACATCTCATATTTGAATTTAATTCTTATTTAAGAAAAATTGGTAAAAGTATTTGTTTGGCTGATTTCACACATTCCAATCATATAGTGACACGTGGACACACCATGTAAGAACCATAGTGAGAAAAAAATAAAGGATCCGATTGGTAACGCAAGACAGTACAAATTTTTGATGGTACGAAATAGCGGTACAAGATGATAGTACAGTTAGATGCAATACAAATAGTGATAAAAGATGACAGTACAATAAAAATTAGTGATATTATTTTCCGTAACGCCACTTTACAGATTGATTACACAAGAGATAGTACAAGTTGTAATGCAATTGTAATGCAGCGTCAAACGGTTACCATTCAAAGCCAAAATCAACAATAAAATCCTCGGTCTCCCGTAAAGCCGCGAAGACAGTGAAACAGTGCCCCAAAGAATCTACATATGGGGTCGCCTCACCAATACAATTAGGCAACCCCTATCCAAGCAACACCAGGTCAACACGACACTTAGAAGAGTCAACACTCGAGGACGCATTCACAAGGTAGGTTTACTTCCCTGTCGCACCACTTGAAAAGCTTAGCGACGCGTTATAATTAGCTTTTCTAGCATATGCTAAGAAGACAAGATAAGAAAATTAAGCGGATCGACCCAACCTAAAACCCAATAATGTATTATCACTGTAAATACTCATCTACCCTGCTTTAAGAGGACAATGGAAAAAATACGGGAAGCATAACATGAAGAGAATGAATGCTGGACACAAAGACGAACTGGAACACATTTCCCATGTTCAATCGGAGATGGACCATGCGTCGAGTACCCCACACCGGGAAAGGAGAAGTCGTCCTCATCGAATAGAAGGGAAAGTGACTATGACGAAACTACTTTCTCTGACTCTCATGAGACTCGAGTCGATCCCCACTAAGAGAGATGTATCCACACTACCTCTCCAAGAATTCTCCGAGTCCACTCATTTCACCATTTTCCGTCACCATCTCACCGATTGTCAGAAGAAGGGATCCGACCTCTCGATCCTGCAATGGATATATGATCTCTCTTATGACATGGATCTCTAACGGTCCTCCTTGCCGCTCGAAGAGCTCAAACTCTCTCCAACGGACAGCTTCTCTTTTCAACCTTTCAACCAAATAACATATTGAGTCCTATACCGTTATGGTTAGGAAAAGATAATGAATTTTGTAGGACTATATTTTCCTACTTTTTCTCATGTTATTTTAAACTTAGGACAGAGAAGGAAGATGATAAAAACTTGATTTTTGCTTTCTTAAATTTGTCTCAATCCGATCAGAAGGTTTATATATACAAAGGAACAAGTGATTAATTGACACGCGTCTTAGCTAGCCTTGGGAAAGAATCACCTCCGGTACAAATGATGATGACAGGTATTGATTGCGGAGTAGCTGAGAATCACCTCGCCAACGTTTCTTTGCGCGTGACACCACACTCCGACAAATGATGATGACAGGTGATTGGGCTTAAACTGTTGTCGGCCCAATTGTCTATTCTGCGAGCCCAACTTCTCAACTTAAGTTTCCATTTGTCTCTTCTTGGAGTGAGGTCTTTCTTTTTCCCTAGTCATTTGATTCAAAATTTCTTACATTGTTGAGTAAAATTTGCTTTGTAATTACCAAACAAGCTAAATATATAATCGTTATTAGTTTGGTATTTATATATATGATGTATCCGTAATCTTTTAAGTCGAGTATAAAAACTTTTTTTTTAAAGATAATCGAAAAATTATGGAACGAAATCCATATGTATATCTCCGTCATTAAACATTTTTCCTTTTTTTTCAAACAAAATTCAAATTAGAAGGTTCAACGATGTATACCTTTTGGAAAATCTGAATTATTTTTAATAAACTAAAAATATTTCTACAGGTTGAACCAAAAGCACTCGTTACTCTTACGTAAATAATTAAAGACCAAAATATTTCACTTATAAAAATATCCTAATATGTACAAAAGAAAATTTAAAATATTTTAGTACCAAATACGTGATTCAAAACACTTATACATTCAACATTAAAATAATCTGATATAAAATATCCAAATTACCTGATCAAAACACTCATATATTCAACATTAAATATATCTAAAATAGACCAATCCATGGTAATATAGTGTTGACTATAAAATTAGGGATTCGAATTTCCGGGCTGCAATTTTAATCATTATAGACAGAATTTCTAAGCTTCCTTACAAAATTCTTGGTTATAAATAAATAATATATATATTATTAAACATCCAAAAAAACCCAATATTTGTATCTCATACAAGTCCATAAGTCTATGTGTTTAGGATTATCTTTGCAAGTAGATTATTATAAATATATCTTTTATGTCATTGTGGATTGTACGTAACCTAGAGAGTTGCTCAAAGACGCAACTCTCTGATATTCATAGATTTTACCGCTTCGAATCTCTTGATTTCACATTTTTCTTTGTGTTTATCTTCCTTTTCATAGTTTTTTATTTTATTTAGAGTCATAGTGAGTCTTATTGCATTTTACATGTCCTCGGTTTTTTTGTATTCTTTTTGGTTGGTTTTGTGTCCATTTAGGTGCCTGGAAGTGACTTGAATCAAAGAGGTTTAAGGAGAAAGAAGATTGAATCAAAGAGGAGTCAAAGAGGCATCAAAAAGAGGAAAACGTAGAGTTGATTGGCCCCCTGGCCGATCAAGTGGCTGCTCAATCTCACTGTCCAAAACTCACATCAGTTCTGATCGCCCCTTGATCGGCTGCTCAACTTTGATCCAGTTTTTGAAATCTTGGATCAACCCGGTTTGTCCCTAGTTAACCCGATCCGAACTCTTTACCTATTTAAACAATTTTTCACACATTTTAACCTAAATTTCCTCTCATCTAGAGTTAGATTTAGATCCAACCTCTTCTCTTGATATTTTGGATTGATTTTTAACATCTCATGCCACTTTAGAGAAGGATTTTTCAAACTTTTATCCCTTATCTTTTTATTTATGCATTTTCATTATGTTTATGTCTTTTTATTTGTTATTCATCATGTTTAACACTTAGTTCTTTAGTTGGATCATGGGTAATGCTAGATTATGATCATTTGATGGTTAGATGGTGATGATTTAGATTGCATCTTGTTAGATATTTCATTTAGGTTGTTCTTAATGGTAGTTTTGACTTGATCACTCAAAATCTAGAACTTAGGCATTTCATGCCGAAGGTGTTTGTGAAAATGTTTGAACCAAATTTTTTATGAGTTTTACATATCCTAGCCAATGGAAATTGATGATTAGGGTGTTTAGTGAACCAAGTGGAATTTTTCTTAATGCTCATTGATTATGTGATTACGAACGAAAGTTTTTGTTAATTACTTAATTAGTGAAGTGATTAGTGCCATGGAAGTGGATTAGTCATAATTGTGAATTTCATGTTCTAGGGTGGTACTTAATTCAATCTTTAGCATCATTGTTTGATTGTTAGTTCATTCTTTTGGTAGTTAAACCCGTGGTCCAATAATTTTATCTTGTTTATCTTCTTGCATTTCGATTTCTTTCTTTTCTTAGCTTTTAAACAAAAAAAAAACCCAAAAATATTTGCTATAGATTAGTTTTTTCTCGCATCTCTAGTGTGCAAGCTTTGGTCCCTTGGGATCGACCCTTAAATAATACCTCGGTGTACCATGCACTTGTGGTTTTATTTGAAGCTTTAAAAATTTTAAAGTTTCGATCGCCTATTGGATCTGTGCTCCATAGTGAAGGTTAAATATTCCGCATCAAGTTTTTGGCTCCGTTGCCGGGTACTAAATGATTGCCATTAGAGTTAAGATTCAAATTGAGACTATAACTTTTTGTATTTTATTTTGTTGCTAATCTTTTCTCTTTTTTCTTGTGATATTGAGTAAGAGTAAAAGAAACATGCAAGGAATGAGTGAATAAGAGGAAATAACCGTCAAGCTAGCGACGTTAAACGCGCCCTTGGAACTCTTCCAAGCCTATCATTGTCAAGCTAGTGACATAAAACAAGCATGAATAAAGAGGACTAAGCCTCTTCCTCATCACAAACCTCCCGAGTTCTTCTAAAAGCTCCAAGGTACCACCTTCTCCATTGTATATACCGTCTTTGTTTTCATATTTTTCTTCTTTTGTGTCTTGTTCCTTTTTTGGTTTTTACTTTCTCACCGAGACGATGAGAAGTAAGTTCTAGGGAGGGACATTAGTTGCTAATTCATGTTTTAGTTGTTTTGTTTTCCTTATCTTTGAGTCTTGTATTGTGCATACATCTAAAACCAAAAAAACAAAAAAAAATCGAAAATTTTGAAAAACAACAAAAATGCATGTAGTTTCATGTCATTGTTGCATATTAGGATCGAGTCTAGAGCATGCCTTAGGATGCATTGCATTTGCATAGGGGATGATGATGATTCTTTCCTTGTAAAGTCTCGACTTTAGGATTCAATTAAATGCATTTGTTAGAACTTTCTCGATGCATTTAACATTTTTGAAGTAGAAGATTAGCCTTGCTTGGATCATGCAACTTTGAAAATCCCTACTATCTTGAAACTTGCTTGAAAATTGACTCTCACTATATAAATTAAACTTGAAACTTGGCTTTAATTTCTCGCTTTGCGCTTTGAGATCAATTCCATGGTTTTACATAGACATTCGGGTTTTCTTATTCCCTTTTGCCATTCTTGTTAATCCGAATGGCCATTCTCATCTTTAGAGTGGTTTCACACCTATAATCCTAACCATTTCTTTTAAAACTCCATTGATTTCTTCAGTGAGGCCTCTTCTTGATAATGCATCGGATATATAAAATCTTGTAAGAAAGGAACAACAAGAGTGGTCTTTCATTAGGCTAGTCTCTTGCATTTAAAGACTAGCAACTAGGTTTGGTTTTGTGTCCATTATAGTTCGGGTTTTGGTGAGGGATTGTGATTGAGAAAAAGAAAGAGAGAATGTTTGAAAAGAAAAAGAAAAGAAAACCACGGTTTGGAAGTAAAGAAAAGAGAAGCTTAAGTTGGAAATGAATAAAGGAACTCTAGGAAAAAAAGAAAAAGAATAGCTCTAAGTACTAAAACAAAAAAATCCACTTGTTGAATAAAAGAAAAATAAAAAAAGCATGTTTAGTGGAAAAGAAAAGAGCTTGAATGATAAAAAATACAAAACTTCCTAGAGTTTAAGAAGAGAAATGAAAAGAAAGTGTGGTTGAATGATGAATTTTTTTTTTTTGATATCTTGCTAATGAGAACAATTGGCTTTAACTTGAGAGAAAGAGAATGGGAAACACGGTAGAAAAGTTAGATTCAATCAAAGGTTGGGTAGAATGGAAGATCATTTTTGTATGCATCAATTGTCCCATTTTTTCCTTGCTTTTATGATGTATTTTGCATTCCTTGTTTTTGAAAGTTAGTCGCCAAATGATTGAAACCACCTTTCAAATACTTTTTCCTAAGCATTGTTCATTCCTAGCCGATTGCAAATGATCAATAAGCCCATTGTGAGATTGTGCACAATCTTTGAGTAAATGAATGCTGAAGAGTGGAGTCCACTGATGGTGAGAGTTCTTTTTAGTTTCAGGATTTAGAGTAAAAGTGAATTGCTATGAGTATGGCGAAGTTTTCTTAAGTAGAGTTTGTTGTGCATCATTTAATTTCTCTTAAGGACATTCTATTGAATTTTTAGTTGCTTCCTTTGGATTTGAGTTCCCACCTTAAAACCTCTTCCTTGGTTTATTGCTTGAGGACAAGCAAAAAGTAAGTCCGGGGGAGTTAATATTCATAGATTTTACCGCTTTGAGTCTCTTGATTTCACATTTTTTCTTTGTGTTTATCTTCCTTTTCATAGTTTTTTAATTTCATTTAGAGTCCTAGTGAGTCTTATTGCATTTTAGATTTCGTAGGTTGTTTTGTATTCTTTTTGGTTGGTTTTGTGTTCATTTAGGTGCCTGGAAGTGACTTGAATCAAAGAGGTATAAGGAGAGAGAAGATTGAATCAAAGAGGAGTCAAAGAGGCATCAAAAAGAGGAAAACATAGAGTTGATCGGCCCCCTGGCCGATCAAGTGGCTGCTCAATCTCATTGTCCAAAACTCACAGCAGTTCTGATCGCCCCTTGATCGGCCGCTCAACTTTGATCCAGTTTTTGAAATCTTGGATCGACCCGGTTTGTCCGGTCCGAACTCTTTACCTATTTAATTTTTTTTTCACACAGTTAAACCTAAGTTTTCTTCTCTCTAGATTTGGATTTAGATCCAAACTCTTCTTTTGATATTTTGGATTGATCTTCATCTTCTCATGCCACTCTAGTGAAGGTTTCTTCACCTCTATCTTTTATTTCGCATGTTTATGTCTTTTATTTTGTCTTTCTCTTTGTGTAGGACTTATAGTTTTTAGTTGGATCATGGATTATGCTAGATTTTGATAAATTGATGGTTAGATGGTGATGATTTAGGTTGCATCTTGTTAGATCCTTCATTTAGGTTGTTCTTCATGGTAGTTTTGACTTGATCACTCAAAATCTATAACTTAGGCATTTCATGCCCGGAAGGTGTTTGTGAAAATGTTTGAACCAAACTTTTTATGAGCTTTACATATCATAGCCAATGGAAATTGATGATTAGAGTGTTTAGTGAACCAAGTGGAATTGTTTCTTAATGCTCATTGATTATGTGATTACGAACGAAAGTTTTTGTTAATTACTTTATTAGTGAAGTGATTAGTACCATGGAAGTGGATTAGTCATAATTGTGAATTTCATGTTCTAGAATGGTACTTAATTTAATCTTTTAGCATCACTGTTTGATTGTTAGTTCATTCTTTTGATAGTTAAACCCGTGGTCTAATGCTTTTATCTTGTTTATCTTCTTGCATTTCGATTTTTTGCTTTTTTAGCTTTTAAACCAAACAAAAACCCAAAAATATTTGCTATAGATTAGTTTGCTATAGTGTGAAAACTTTAGTCCCTTGGGATCGACCTTTAAATACTACCGCGGTGTACCATGCACTTGTGGTTTTATTTGAGGCTTTACAAATTTTAAAGTTTCGATCGCCTATTGAATCTTCGCTCCATAGTGAAAGTAAAATAGTCCGCATCACTCTCCTTGATCCCATTTTATGATTTCATCAAAGCATTACCAATCTTGGTGTTTTTAAATTAGTCTTATCCTCTTTTACCTTTCTTTGCATAATAAAGCTCCAATGAGCTTTTTCATATTCAATCTCTATTATCTATTTCATTACGCTCTTATGAGCATGAATAAGCACTTGTTTGGATTTGCTATCATGGTTGATTGAATCATAAAAGAGGAAGAAGGAGAGTTGCTCAAAGAAGCAACTCCCAAGGTAACATCTCTGACTCTCGTTACAAAGATATATATTATGAATCTACTTGTTTCAACGAGCTAATTACATGGGCTTTCAAATACATGGGTTTGTGAATTTGTCTTGGGCTTTAATATATATATATATAGCTCCCTATATAAATTCAATATTTAATTTTCTTTGTAAAAAAAAGAATAAACTATGTAAAAAAAATATACTTGGTGTCATAGGGGTGTCAAACTGAGCTAGCTCGCTCGGCTCAGCTCAGCTCATGATGAGCTAGAATATTTCACGGCTCAGCTCAGCTCAGCTCATTTATTATACGAGTTTATATTCATAAGTTCGAACTCAGATCATCTAGATCGTGATCTAAATGAACTAGCATGCGAGCTAATACAAAATAAATATAAGAATAAAATAATTAAAAATTAAACTACTATAAAATCCAAAATTAACTTTGAATGTTCAACAGTAAAAACAAATCCAAATAATATTGTTATCGAATGCTAAATCAAATCCAAGGTCTAATAATAAAAAAATAAAATAAAACAATAAAATGATTATCGAATGATTGTTGAATCTATTCCACTTGAGAGTCTTCAGATGATCCATGAATTACTTGCTCATCATGCTCATCATCTTCATCTATAAGTTACAAGAAAAAGTATATGTTAGAAAAACTAAATATGATGAAACATACTAATGGCAATTCACGTAGATAATTAACAAGTGAATAAAAATATATTACCATTCTTGTCAGCTGTAAAATCAAATAACCAAGATCGAGTGCAGACTCTTAAAAAGTTAAAAAGTAAAATAAAAATTAATTCTATTTTCTTAATATAAGTATAATGAATTATTTCTATTTTTGCTTTAGTTAAAACTTAAAAGAGAACAAGAATATATGTTTTGGTTGGTATATCAAAAATATATTTACAATATATCAATATAATATTTTAAATCTTAAAAAAAAGATTTGGTTCGTGAGCTAGCTAACGACTCATTAGAGCTGGCTCGCATAACTCGCCAACTCATTTAAGCTCGATCACTTAACTCGTTTATTAAATGACCCTAAAAACATAGCTCGGACTCGTGAAAATCCGAGCTGAGCTGAGACAGCTCATGAGCTTTGACTCATTTTGACACTCCTTACATAGACCCCCATAAGGCCATAATCTTACTTAGGCCTGGACATTCGGTTTTTTCGGTTTTTCGGTTTATTCGAGTTGAAGAAATTTTGCCGAACTAAACCAAACAAAAATCGGTTCGGTTCGGAAATCGGTTTTTTTGGTTCGGTTACATACTCAAAAATCTGTGCCGAAATAAACCGAAAGTTTTTGTTATTCGGTTTGTTCGGTTCCAGTTTTTGAATTATGGATTAGCTTGGGCTTATAACTTTTTAGCTAAAATAATCGTTTGGGCTTCTAAAAATTATTTTACACATACAAAAAAAGACGTCTTATTTTTTAGTCAAAATAATCGTTAAGGAAGCCTAAATCGAAAGGCCCAATTGATTTAATCCTTGCTTTTAATTACAAGTCCAATACTTATTTTTGTAAACCCAATAATTAACCAGTTAGGGTTTTAATTATAAGTCACAGTTTCAGACAACGGCTACGACGAAGTCATACGAAAAAGGTGGCAGCGACGGTGACGGTCATCGGGTCTGATCTCTGATTTCTTCTTCTTCTTATTCGTCGTCGAGCAAGGAACAAGTAAAGAAGATACGACGAGCAGTACGAACGAAGGAAGAAGAAGAAAACCGAAGAACCGTTTGGTTTGGCTTTGCCGAATCGAACCGAACCAAAAACCGAAATAGATATGAAAAGGTGCCGATCGGTGTATGACTCATAACCGAATCCGAACCGAAAACTGAAAAATTCGGTTCGGTCGGTTCGGTTCCATTCGGTTACTTCCGAAAGTCCAGGCCTAATCTTACTAGTGGATACAAATAGTAAAATTACCAAACTAATTTTAGAAATGAGGGATTTTACAAAATAGTGAAATACACAAGCCCATATCCACCCTAATTAAAATCATCGGTTCTTGTCTCATCACTGAGCTTTCGAGTCTTGTCTCTTATTTTATATACTCATATAATATTTCTAGCCTACCTATTAGCCTATAAGTGGTGTTCAAGTGATGCAACCGAGACAAGGTGAGAAGAAGAAACAATAAAAGAGTAAAGACTCAACATGTCTTGTAATAATGGCTTAGCTTTCTTCCCTGCAAATTTCAGTCTCCAAAACCATCACCAAGAAGAAGAAGAAGAAGATCATCCCCAATCTCTTCTTCCTTCTTGCACTCTACCTCAAGACTTCCATGGTACATCAAATTTTCAATCCCCTGTTTTTTTTTTTTTTTTTACTTCTCTCCATTTCTCACGATCTACTCTGTTTTTCAGGGTTTCTTGGTAAGAGATCTCCAATGACGACGAACAACAACGTACAAGGGTTTTGTAATTTAGAGATAAACGGAGAGGAAGAGTTTTCGGACGATGGATCTAAGATGGGAGAGAAGAAGAGGAGATTGAACATGGAGCAATTGAAGACTCTAGAGAAGAACTTCGAGCTTGGTAACAAACTCGAATCAGATCGAAAAATAGAGCTAGCTCGTGCATTGGGATTACAACCTAGACAAATCGCAATTTGGTTCCAAAACAGAAGGGCTCGATCCAAAACCAAACAGCTCGAGAGAGACTACGATGCGCTTAAGCGTCGATTCGAGAGTCTCAAAGACGACAACCAAATTCTTCAAACTCAAAATCAAAAGCTTCAGGCTCAGGTAAAAAGAAAAACTCTGTTTTTCAATTTCGATATTCCATTAAATTGAATCTTTTTATTTATTTTCTGCAGTCTACTCTGTTTTTTGTTATTTCAGTTTCGAATTTCATAAACATGGAATCATTTTTACGGTCTTTCTTAAATGGGTTAAGTTAATTTCTGCAGGTAATGGCATTGAAAAGCAGAGAACCAATAGAATCAATCAATCTGAACAAAGAAACAGAAGGTTCATGTAGTAACAGAAGTGAGAATATCTCCGGTGACATCAGACCGCCGGAGATCGACGGCCAATTCGCCGGAAGCCATCATCCACCGTCTTCACCGACAACTACAACGATGCAGTTTTTTCAGAATTCTTCGTCAGAACCGAGAATGGTGAAAGAAGAGAACAGTATCAGCAACATGTTCTGTGGAATCGATGACCAATCTGGGTTTTGGCCTTGGCTTGACCAGCAACATTACAATTGAATGTGGTCGACCTTCTTTTTTGTATTAAATTAAATTAAATTTTTTTCTTTTTCAAAAGTGATCGGACGAACCCATTTCATGTTTCAAGAATCTATAATTAGTCTATATGGCACCAAATAAGCAAAATATCACAATAGTGTTTTTTTTTGGTAATAAGATGTAAAAGAATGAGGGGGAATATTCATCATATTATATAATAATTAATCATATGGGACCGATGATTTTCTATGATTAGATACTAAAAAAGTCTGAACCATGTGGTTGCAATATCGTACAGCTCATATCCAGAAACACTAAGAACTCAAATTATATAAAAAAAAACCACCAAAACAGACTTTTCCATCCAACAAATTATGCATATATAAGAAATCGGGTTAAAAACCCAAAAATAAAGAACAAAATAGTTTAGTGATTTATATTAATATCGTTATTGTGCCACCATTTAGATTTAAAATCTACATACTGATTATTGTTGACAGAAAAAATAATAATAAAATTTTAAAATCAATCATGATAATCACGAGAGACTAGACCTTACGTAAGAGGTACATTAATTTCTTCTAACGACGCACGTCATATATTCCAAAGTTTACATTTTTTTACTGACCCCATTACAATGTTTCCCGCATGGTGAAATTGTTTCGGTAACACAGTTAATTATTTTTTACGTCTGTAACATATTTAATTACCAATGAAGTGGTGACCTAGTGGTAACACAAAATGGTTGGTTCTATGTGTTTCGAGTTCAAATTTCTATTGAGACAGAGAGTTGTTATTTAAATCGGAATATATAAAGTTTGACTCGAGATACCAAAAAGATTATGGACCGAACGTCCGGAACTCCCACGGTTTATTAAAAAAACACATTTAATTGAAACTATAGATATATGAAAATGGTACGAGGGTCGAGGAATAGAGTAAAAGTATGAAAAGAGTGAGGGAAAGAGCATCAATTTACTGATTCCGAGGAGAGGATGGAGACAAATAGGGTTGGAAAGTGGTCATTCTCTTTCTGAAAATGGACCCAACACTTTTTACCCTTTCATGTACAGTGACATTGCCCGACGACTCCAATTAAGGACTCCAAAAATTATTATTCAAAATGAGCCATAAACACACATATTTATTGGATTCTATGATTTAAAGGCAATCCGTGATCGAGAAATCGAACGATGATTTATTGAGCAAATGTTTTAAAAAAATTTAGACGAAAATATCCATGTAAAAAATCGGAAAAAAATATCCATCATGCTTTTTCGAAAATATGCTAAAAATTTCAGAAAATATTTAAACGTTTTTGAAATTTTCAAAAATTTAATGTAAAAATTATCTTTGTAATAATAATAGATGTTTTTACCTTTGTAAATAAAATGTATCATGTAGAAAGAAAAATTGTAGAATTTTACTTAAAAAATGATATAAAATATACGACATATTTTTAATATTAACAATGAATAGCCTTGTAACTATGGAAAATACGAGTTACACTGGAATTGCATGGCATAAAAAAACTTGTGGAAACTGGAAAGGTGGTTAGAGTTTCATTGCAGTCAAAGGAAAACAAGATTAAGAGTTTCGTTAATGATTAGTTTACGGGATGGGTTAAAATATTGATTGGGGAACAAGAAAGCGACAGAATCTTAAAGCCAAGAGGATTATCTTCGTATTTAAACGTTGACAACTAAATGCCGAGGGAGATCAAGCTCGTAAAATGCGTCATTTTTGTTTAATTAATTCAAGAATCTTCATGGGATCATGTGCATTCCTTAATCTAATGACTCCATCAGGTTACTGCAAATATCTTAAAATATTTTTGGCATTTTCGGTGACAGTTCTACGGATGCCAACACGTATTTCCACTCCTCTAAGAACAAAATTATTTAAATTAAACATAATAATATTTTTATGACTCTAACCAAATTAAGAATTACCTGTAAAAGAAGAACTGAGTAATGTGGCCATGTGCATGGAGGTTTAGTTCCTTAATTAAGTACTCACTTCCAATGGACAAGCCGGACATAAAGTAGAAATAGATAACTCTTCCCTTTTTTTTTTTTTTTGGACAAAGATTACTCTTCCCTAAAAATTTATAATAATGTAATATACTTAGTCGTTCGAGAGAGTTATACTTGGGATATACCTTATGGTTGTATCATAATTTTCTTTAATAATCTGGGATTTCAGATTGAAATCTAGATTTATGTTTAAGATATGCAACTGTTATAAATTTTTTTGTTGTGTTTAAATAATAGTGAATACTATTCTTTAACGACGACTAACAATATGTAAGAAAAAGAAAGAAAAAACGACTAACAAATCGATTACGACTAGACTACTATAATATATTTTAGTAGAGTATGGAATGTTGAAAAAAGAAAAAGCAAGACCAAGACGATTATGGGAATGCATATATTGTATGTATACAGTATGGTATAACTGATTAATAGCATATCTATTTTCATTTCAATCTCATTTTTTTCTCCCAACAACGATCATTTCTTGTAAATTTTGCCGAGTTTGCTGAAAATAATGTAGCATTTCAAAAAAAAAAAAAGAGAGAGAGAGAAAAAAAAAAAAAAAGAGATATGGGATTAGGATGCATGTGACTGGCAATGACATGAGGATAGTGGTTCGATGTTTTGGACTTTGTTTAAAGAGTTGGCAAATGATCATTCGTTGCCATTTCTCATTGCAAGGCCCTTTAATAGTATTTTTCTTAATTAGTGAACAAAAAAAATTATTTTTTTCTTTTGTCAATGGTCGAAATTATAATAATTTTTCGCTCTATATATTTTATAGCTGCATACATAAAATGACAAAACTAAGTATTTTATAAACTAGGATCGGATACAAAGCGAATATCTTCGATAAATTCAGATTTTTTATTCGTTTTATTTTTATCGGATATCTAATTTTATGATTTATTTTCTTCCACGAATATCCGATTTGCTCCGTTTAAAACAAGAAAAACCCATAATTGTTTTTTAAAATAGTTATTTTTAATCTAATATAAACTAAAAAAGTGAAAAATAAATAAAATTATTTCACTTTATTTCCAAAAAATAGAATAAAATAAAAACGCAAAAAATTAAGACGGTGGAAAAGAAAAAAATGGTGTTGCGTACTTGAAAAAAGAAGAAGAGTAACTATGAAATACTTCACTTAAAACTCTAGAACAAGCCTTTAATTTTTTTTCTTAATATTTATCAGTTAATATAGAGTTTTAATATGTATTTTTTATAATGATGTATATATAAATAAAAGTTAAAAATTTATTATATAATATGTATATATGTAATCTACGGATTGGAACGGATATCCAATATCTCTAAAATTAGTATTTGTGATTTGCATTGTCCAATATCTCTAAAATTAGTATTTGTAATTTGCATTGTTTTAGACATATACTAAATTTTGGTATTTGTTTTGCTTTGAACTATTACGAATATCCAAATTTTCGGATTAAATCAAAGTAAATACTGAATAAAAACGGACCTAAACACAATCCCATTACAAACCAACTTTGGCGAGGACTCTTCTCATTTAGCGAGTAAATACATAATCATTAATCCTTAAATTTTGTTTTTAAATCTTCACAAAACGACTTGGAGTGGATATTTTAGATAGCTAGAATAATAACTAGATGCATCCATATGACGGGTAAATGTAAATACTTAAAGCGCCGAGGCTAACCCTGTCTAGCCTCATTGACAGGGCTATTTTCACTGGCGATCTTTTAATGTTAAGTTTTAAGATTAATTCATTTTGGAAAACAAAAATCTGCTAAATATGATGATATTCATTAAAAGTCATTATGGAATCCAATTATAAGACAATCAATAGCAGGTTCAAAAAACGTTAAACGTTAAACGAGCGATGATCCAAAGCTTATCTTATTTTTTTAATGAATGTAAAATTGTTATTCAATCAAAAGCTTTTGTACAATACCATGTGATTTAATTTTAAAAAATATTCAGAAACAAAGTTTAGAACATCATCCTATGAAGGGGATCAAGAGGAAGGATTTTATGGGACTTGCGTGGCGAACCACATAATCTTCACTTCATCATAAGTGAAGTCTCTAGATAAATGAATCGAGCACAAACGGTTTCGGATATTTTTTCCAATGAGTTTGATGATACGTGTGGCTGGGGAATGAGGCTCTCCATTGCGACGATTGTTACGTTCTCACCAAACGTGATACAAAGTCGTTTGAAAGGTATATCGAAGGAGAAACTACTTAACTTTATCAAAATGTGAGTTGCTAAGAAGCGTTACAGTTGGTCCCATTCGGAAGAGTAGTCATGTGAGATGAATTTAGCCATTAATGTTTTCCATATCTGCTTTGAGAATCGACACGTGAAAAAGAGGTGATTTCGACTTTCGTCGTGGTTATCGCATAACACACACTGAGTATTCAATTCCATGTTCCAAAGCCGCATTCTATCCCCTGTTGAAAGCCGATTATGAGTCGTTAACCAAGAATGCAAATTTAGGTGTTGCATATGTAAACCACACACCTTGATACCAATCCACCTCTATATGATTTCCTCTCATTAGTTTCAATGTCCTTCGTGTGCTAAACTTTCTTGAGAATTGATTGTTCCCACACTTCCAAAGTGTTATGTCCTCATCGAGTTGAGCTTGCTGCCTCTGATTGTCGATCTCTGTTTCGATGTTATTAAACATCACGAATCTATGATTTCTGTTTCGATGAGTCATCAACACCAACTCTACTGTGGCATGGGCTGGGATTCCCAATTCAATAAAGTCCCACTAACTAGTTAGCTCAATAAGTCTCCCCATTGCAGACCAATTTTCAAGCCAGAATGACGTACTCTTGCATTCTTAACTTCAATCCAAATGAACTGCTTTGCTAGATCCCGATATTTCAACAACTTCTTTCCACATTCAAGACCTTTGTATGAGTTCTATTTTACTTCCCAAAACGTGTCTCTGTGTAAGTAGAAGCATTTAATCCATCGAACCCAAATAGTTGTTTAAGAAGGGAGAATTCTCCAAATCAGTTTGAGACAACATATTCGGTTTGCCTCCTTAATTGACTTGATCCCTAAACCTCCTTCTTCCTTTGACTTATAAACTTCTATCCAAACTATTTTTGTTTTTTCCGAATTTAAATGAGGCACATACCAGAGGAATGCAGAGCAGAGCTTCTCAAGCTCCTTCACACAACTATTTGGTAACCGATATGCCGTGATCTAAAAATTGATTATACTCGCCACCACCGAGGTAAGGAGCTGAAGTCTTCCGGCGTAAGATAAAAAACGTGTTGTCCATGAGCTCATTTTCGCTCTGATTCGTTTCACCAATGGCATATAATTCGACGATGTCATCTGTTTTGTAAGCAACGGGAGACCCATATATCTCACCGAAAGCTGTCCCGTAGCAAAGAGAAAATGAGAGATAATATCATCTCGATCCTAAGCCGAAATTCCAGCAAGGTACATCGTAGACTTCTCGATACTAATTCTCAATCCTGATCGAATAACAAACTCATCAAAGATGTGAATTATTCCTTCTATCGAATCTCGTCTTCTATCCACAAACACCATTAAATCATCTGTGAAACACAAGTGAGTTAACTGGATTTGCTTACACTTAGGATGATATCATATTTTCCTTTCTCTTGCTGCTTTATCCAACATCATGGACAATATATTTATGCAGATCACAAAGAGATACAGAGATAGGAAACAGTATTGTCGAAGCCCTCTCTTACTTCGGAAAACCCCCGCTAATTCACCATTTACTTGCACAGAGAAAAAAGCTGTCGTGATACATAGTCTTATTCAGTGGATAAATCTCTCCAGGAGATTTAAAGCTACTAGAGTGTTCAGAGGAAACTCCATTGAACGGAATCAAAAGCCTTTGCTATGTCAATCTTCATTGCACAACGTGCTGATATTGAATCCTTATGGTAATCTTTTACCAATTTTGTTGCAAGTAAGACATTCTCCATCAAAATTCTCTATTTGATAAATGCAGATTGGTTTTGAGAAATTACCCTTGGCAAAATACCTTTGAGATGATTGGTTAGGATCTTCGATATCACTTTATAAAGAACGTTTCCAGAGCCTATCTTCTATAACATCTAATGGGGATCTAGAAAATTTTAAACAGTTTAAGCATTTATAAGATAAAATAATATATATATATATATATAGATATATATAAAGTGATGGGCTTCGACAAGACTGTTCCTATATATATATATTACATATTGTTTGGGTCGGATTTCGGGTTCTTTAGATGGGGTGTCTCGAGATCCTGCGCCTCGGGTCACATTTATCTTCAAGAATAGCTGTAGAACACCGGGTAAGAGTCTCGTCTTCTGGGGTGATGAACTATACGCCCGCATCTGGGCTGACACTTTCTGGAGGAAGTCTACAACGCCTTCCCCGAGGAATGGTGAAACCTGCACAAGTGACATCTTTAGGATAGTCTTCAGGAGACGAAAAAGGGATTCTCTCCTGAAGACTCTCTGACGACCAAGTCAGGCAACAATAAAGGAATGTAACCATATCGGGAGGTGAGTTCATATTGACTTTGGGACCATGTCCAAGGGTCTAGGTCTCAAACTACTATTTTGGTGGAGAATACGAGTTGAAAGAAGAATGCCTCTAGAGAGAGTGAGATTGGAAATTTCTTTCTAGAAGTTGACCCAAGAGGGATCGTCTGAGAAAGAATCCCGTTGTGGAGTGGCATCTCTTAGTGATGATCGTGTATGCGTAAATCTCTTCTCCTCGTCAATGGAGTCTGAGGGAAAATATTTATAGAGAACTTACCTTTTTTGTCTCGCCTCTAGATTGGTCTAGAAGTTTTGCAGGTATGTCACGTCACACAGCCGCTTGTTCTATAGGAGAATGAGTATATTCCCAGGCGGCATCAGGCATGACCTCACGTTCGGTCTTGTCTGTTAGAGATGCTTTCCGCCGCTTCCCGGGAGTAGGTCTGCTTTCTCCTAGAGTAGGGTTAGTTCCCTACTCTGCTGACGTGGCGACTTTTTATTGGTTGATGCAAAATTACTCCAACACATATAATATAACATAATGAAATAACATTATTCTTATATTATAAAATTTAAATATTTCAAATTTTAAAACTAGATTTAAAGCTTAAAGTACAAAAAAATTAATTGATATATTATAATTATCAAAAAATTAAGAAGATATCATAGAAAGAAATATCTTTATGAAAAAACAAGAATTTAAGGAAGAAAAAATTAAATTCAAAAGAAGTTTATAAGAATACAATCAAATTATAAATTTTTATCAAATTATTGATCATATTAGAACTCAATATAAATATAAGCATTAAATCGATTAATTTACATTAAACAACTTATAATGAGTTGAATACCATGTATTTACAAAACTTAGAAACTTAATTGTACATAAATAAAAATTGAAAAATTAGACAACAAAAATCTTAAAGAAAGAATTAGTGCTCCTACCTACTCCACCGACTGTGCAAAAAAGGAAAAGCATCACCGTTACATGGGACGGAGTCGCCTCCGTTAATCTTGGCATCTTCCCCGGCTAGCCCTCTGGCTCCGCCGCAACACTTACCAAATTTTGGAGCTCGGAAACCATCTTGGTCTTCCCTTGCTGAGAGTCGAATCGATCATACCCCTACCTACTCAACTGATTTCGAAGTAATTGATGGTGTGGTACAAGCCACCATACAGACAGAAATCTTACGGCAATCCCAACCTCTGTGGACAAATTACATGGTGGGTTTCTTCATCGGAGAGGCCCCACACATAGGCAAGATACATGCCACAGTCAACCGGCTATGGAAATCTCATGATAAGCCAATGAAGATTGATGCTCAATTCCTCAACCCAAAGACTGTCCTGTTCAGGATCAAGAATCCGAAGATCCAATCTCGAGTTCTTCAGCGCCATTTTTGGCATATAGGAGACATACCTCTGATCGTTCAAGAATGGAGTCCTAACTCATCACATCTACGACCAGACCTTACCTCAATGCCTATTTGGGTTGACCTCAAAAATGTCATGGATTATCTATACTCGGAGAAAGGATTACTTTTCCTGGGAGATATCATTGGAGCATCCCAGAAGCTCCACCTTAGTACGGAAAGATGCATTCGGTTGGACGTCGCCAGAGTCCTAGTGGTGGTCAATCTAGAAAAATCTTTGCTTAAATAAATCTCTCTGAATGACGGCTCAGAAAATATTATCTCGATTTTCTACCCGTGGTTACCTTCTCGATGTACGACCTGCAGTGCTTTGGAACACGTCGAATCCGAATGCGCAAGGATGAAAAAGGAGTTCGTCGTAGCTGCTGGAGAAAATAGAGCAAACAAAGAAGGAAAACATGCTACAAATGTAAGAATTCTGCAAAAAGACAAGAAGATTATGGAAGATCCGAGACCAGATTCTTCCCTCTCCAGCCAGTTGATACCACTCCCTCTGAGAAAATGAACCAGAATACAGTGTCCAACGAGATTTTTTCCTTGGGGAAACAAGGTGATACCCATGTGTTAGCGGATTCGGAGGAATCAGCTCAACCTTGGACCATAATCACAAATGGAAAAGGATCCTCCCTAAATAAACTATCAGAAGCAAAGAACAGTAAATCTAATGGATATGACAAAGCCTAGGACTTACCATCACCATCTCGATTTAATGTTCTTGCATCAATTTCGGAGGACGAAGAGGAACATGAAGAGGGAGAAATTACAATGGACACATGAAAGACAGTAGATGATGGTTCCTCTTCATCCTCTGAGGAAGTTCTATCTATACTCCAAGCTCCACCACGGATAGCACGACGCAGAAAACCGAAGCCAAATGCTCCTAAAAAACCTTCTACTTCAATAACAGAACATAACCTGTCTCGAAACATCGCAAAAAAGAATTCCTCCTCGCGGAGGAACTAATGAAGATGACGTTCTTTGCGTGGAATACTCGGGGTTTCAACAAAATGCGCAAACATGACATAGTTTGTTCTTGGATTTGATATGCAAAACCGTCTTTTGGCTGCCTTCTGAAAACTATTGTACAAAAAGATAATTCTTCTGCTATCATTGAAAGTGTGTTTCCTGGTTGGAGCTCACTAACAAACTACGATTGTCACCGCCTAGGTCGCATATGGTTAGTTTGGTCAGATACAACTACTATCATAGTTCTCTATACAATCCCTCAATTGATCTCTGTGTTAAGACGAAAATTGGTGAAGAGTTCTTGTGTTCCTGTCTATACACCTCCAACTTCACAAGCGATCGCACAATACTATGGAAAGAACTTAGATAGAACAGAGATCTCTTTGCAAGGGATAATGTCCCATGGGTAATCATTGGGGACTATAATGTTACTCTCGCTTTGGAGGAATACTCTCGGGTTGGAGATTATACAACTGATCAAATTGGAATGCGAGATTTTCAGTCTTTAGTCTCAAATTGCGACCTCACAGATCTTGGCTATGTTGGGCCAAAATACACTTGGTGGAACAGTCAAAGGGAGAACCCCATTGGAAAAAAACTTGATAAGGCTTTGGTAAATGGTTCTTGGAACTCTGTATTCACTCAATCTTTCGCCTCATTTTAAGCCAATGAGATTTTTGACCATGCTCGATGTGTTATCAAAATTCAGCAATCCACCACCGCGAAATGCCACCACTTTCAGTTCTTCAATTACTTGAAGAATCACCCACTTGAAGAATCACCCACAGTTTCTCGAAACGGTTTTCCGTACGTGGGAGGAAACAAAACCCCTTTCACTCGCGCTCTGCTCTTCACCGCTTTCACCATAAGCCGAAGCTCCTTAAACCGGCCCTTCGAGCTCTTAATCGAGAGAGATATGGTGACATTACAAGGCGAACTAGTATCACTTTTAATGTGCTTTGTGAAAGGTAAAACAACTCCTCCTTGACCCTACCCCTGAGAACTTTTCTGCTGAAGCGAATGCTTCCTCTGAATTGCACCATTATGCTAGTATAGAGGAACAGTTCTTTCAACAAAAATCTCGAATAACCTGGCTTCAGCATGGAGGCCCCAATACAACATTCTATCATCACTTAGTTCAAACAAGGAGGTCAAATAACACCATTAAAGTATTGTACACATCAGATGATGTTGCCCTTAATGATATAAGATTGGAAGCACTCCAACTTAAGATCACTCAATGATCAAAGGATTCCAACCTTATGCAAGCAGAAGTGTAATTAAGGTAGAGATGGAAGGGAAGTGATTGACTCGCTCAACCAAATGGACGAAACAAGAGGATTGAATCATTCATACACTCTTAGATCCGCAGCTTCAAATATACTAAAGTGAATCACACACTTTGAATCTAAAGAACAAACACAAAGAGACTTGGTTCTTTATAAAGAGAAAACGAAACTTATATTACTTTAATGATCAAGGGTGATTTACAATGAACTAAGAACTTAGCTTTTATAGGCTCAATATACAATGGTCATGGACTCTAAAATGACAAAAGAAATTGCAAAAATCAATGTAAAGAGCCGTTGGAATTGATTGGTGAATCTTGGCTGAAAATGGAAAGTTTGAAGGCTCCTTGTATCTAGATAACTTGGGAAGGTAGAGGTACGCCTTTGGGAGTCTCTTACGTGGAGGGTCTCCAAAATGCAGCAGCATGATAAAGGAGCCGTTGAGTGTAAACATAGGTGTGAACGCTCCTAAATAAGGCAAGTGTATATACAACTTGCTGTTTTGGGCCTTCAGCTCGTGGGAATGAATGTAGACGACTTCCTAGATTTAAAAGGAACCCTCTGATTCTGCTAGATGGTCTCCAAGTCGTGGCTTCAGCTGAGCATAAGTTTGGTGGACGAGTTTCCTTAACTACACCCGGTTTTGGACCTCCTTGGTAAGCTCTTAAACCAACTCGAACCAGGCCTGATTTCTCTTGATAAATCTCCTTAGAATTGTTGGTTTGCTGGTGCATAAAAAATCTGAGGTGATTGGATCGAGCCAATTCTCCTAGGGGCAGTTTCCATGGCTCGGTTAAGGCTCCGGGTGGAGGTTTGTGAACCATCTCCAAATCCGATCATTCCAATTGGGTTCTGGATCTATCATTCTCCTTAGAACATATGATTGGCTGATGAATCTTCAATTTGGATTGGTCAAAGTCTCCTTTGGTTCGGTGAAGTTGATTTTGGTATGGTTCGGATGATTCCTCTTGTACCATCTTCGAATCGGGTGGCTGGTAAATAATTCCACCTGAACCATTAGTCTTCTTAAGCTTGATTTACTGATGAATAATCAATCATAGGCCTTGTGCTTGATCGGAACTCCATTTTGACAAGAATTCTCCAAAATGCTCTGTATTGACCGGTTTGATACGTGTACCAGCTGGTTTGGTATGTTCCCGGTTTGGTGTGGTTTGGATGTCTGCATCACTTAACGACATTGAGTCTATTAAAATAAAGGCTGCAAAATACTTTAAAATTTTTCTACAAGGTTCCCAAGAGCAAAGAGAACCGATTTCCCAAAGAGAAGCGAATAATCTCATCACCTACCCCTGTCCCTCTGAAACGGCTGACATGCTGGTGAGTGAGGTAACTGAAGAAGAAATTTTAGCAATCCTCAAATCAATGCCCTCAAATAAAACCCTAAGTCCGGACGGGTTTACGAAGGAGTTTTACCTAGCTGCATGGTCTGTGGTTGGACCCGATTTTGTTACAGCTGTGCAGTCTTTTTTCCATAATGTATTCATGCCAAATGGAGTAAATGCCTCAGTCTTAACCCTCATTCCAAAGAAAACCGATGCCCAGACAATGAGAGACTATCGACCTATTGCTTGTTATAACATTACCTATAAGTTCATCTCAAAACTCTTAGCTAATAGACTCAAGTCTATTCTTCCAGATGCGATACTTCCCAATCAAAGTGCATTTATCAAGGAGAGACTGCTCATCGAGAATGTTCTATTAGCCACCGAACTGGTCAAGAACTACCACAAAGATGCAATCAAACCTCGTTTTTTCTTAAAGCTTGATATCACCAAAGCTTTTGATACGGTCTCTTGGGATTTCATTATAATGGTTCTCCGTGCTATGGGTCTTCCGAATTTTTTTGTATCTTGGATTGCTCCATCTCCTCTGCAGCATTCTCAGTTTGTGTTAATGGTGAACTTGAAGGGTTCCTTACGAGTAAAAGAGGTTTACGCCAAGGGTGTCCTCTATCGCCGTATCTATTTGTCATTGCGATTAATGCCTTATCTCATCGTCTTAATAGGGCTGCGACAAACCAGAATATCGGTTTCCATCATCTTTGTAGAGAGATGTCACTAACCCACTTGAGATTTGCTGATGATATTATAGTCTTTGCGGATGGTAC
>OVBL01000910.1:0-43104 GCA_900406555.1 Pseudoturritis turrita | reverse complement strand
TGGAAAAAAAGGAAAGTTGATAATGAAGGAAAGAGAGGAAAAGGGAAAAAGAGGAAGGGAATTGAAGAGCGAGATGGGGAAAAGAGGAAGAGGAAGCGGAAGAGAATTGAAGAAGAAGAGATGACGGACGGTATGTCATGAAACCGAAGTTCTCTGTAGCTAAAATCCCATCTACTGGTTCAACAGATTTCGTCGACATCATTGAATTTGTCCTGGAAAAATAGCAGACCAAGTTTGACGCAGTTGTAGCTAGAATTGAAAACGCCAGACTTGAGCAGCAACGAGTAAATTTGGAACAGCAATGAACCAGCATGGAACAGCATACTGTTTTGGGTTTAACCTTAAACAAGTTGGCACAGGTCGTTGAAAAGCTGATGGAGAGGATGACTTGTTTCGAGCAAGATACTCGCTTCTCTAACAACAAACTAAAACCTGACAATCGCATGGTATGTCCAACTCAGCAATTGTTGAAATAAAAGCACTGACATGATATGCGATATCATGCTCTATCAGATGTGGTAAAACAATAGAGGGGCAAGGCATACTCTGCTTGCCTAGGTTGTATCATTCATTTATGTGAGACATGTAATTGTTACGGCAGACTAATAATGGCATTCAATTCTATTCATCATTGGCATCCCTTAATATCCTATACGGCAGAGTATGCCCTTAAGGTGTAAGAGGTTGAAGCTGAGTTCATGTAACAGTCACTACTTTGAAATTTTGCAGAATGACGAAGAAGAGACGACGGTGGATAACAAAGGAGATGGCAAAGACAACGAAGGAGAAGGAATCAAGGTTGTTGCCTCTGGCTCCTTTTCAAATGAGAAAGTAAGAGATGGCAAAGAAAAGTAACTGATAATGGCATCGAGGCAGAGGATGCCAAACAAGAACAAGTAGGAGATGATGCAAAAGTAGATTGCAGTGAAAAGGCAGATGGCATCGAGGCAAAGAATGCCAAACAAGAACATCTTCAAGATATGTTACATGGGGAAAAAATATACAAATGTGAAAAGGCAGAGGATGCCAAAGAAGAACATCTTCAAGATGATGGTAGAGTTGGAGATGTTGAAAAAAGTGATGGGAGTGAAAAGGCAGAGGATGCCAAAGAAGAACATCTTCAAGATGATGGTAGAGTTGGAGATGTTGAAAAAAGTGATGGGAGTGAAAAGGCAGAGGATGCCAAAGAAGAACATCTTCAAGATGATGGTAGAGTTGGAGATGTTGAAAAAAGTGATGAGAGTGAAAAAAGCAGAAGATGCCAAAGAAGAAAAAGGAGATAATGATCCCAAAGCATGCCTTCAGGCAGAGGATGCCACTCCCGCATATGAAAGCAATGTCTGCATTAAGGATGCCGCTGCAGCAGATGAAACTAATGTATGCATTAAGGATCCCATTACGGCATTGATAACCAACGTCTGCATGGAGACAGTTGCTTCGACTGCTGAAGATGGTAAAGGCTCAGTGATTGACACTGAAATCATTGAAGAAAGAGGAAGAGGAAGAGGAAGAGGAAGAGGAAGAGGAAGAGGGAGAGGAAAAGGAAACTCCCAGCCAGTTAATATCATTGAACCATTAGTGGATTCAGTCCACCCAACTACATCTCAAATCGAAATATACGAAAGCTCCAGAAATCTTCGCCAGACCAACAAGCTAACAACAAGGAGGAGTGAAAGGTTAAGCAAATCGACTGCGCTTCCTGTTGTACCTAGCAACAACGCAAAACCAGTGGCTCAGAAATCTGCTTACGAAATTGTATTTGGAGATGTTGACAAAACACTGGTGGACAAGATGAACGTATACAGAGCCGATGAGTAAGTACACACAGCATATAAGATCGTCTATTTTATCTTGCAGTCTAACTTGAATGTTGATTTTCTTCGACAGAAAAAATATTTATCCATTTAGAGGGAAAACAACGGCCCGTGAATTCTTCAACTTACTTTTGAAGCCTAGGGAATGGTTACATGATATGGTAAATATATTCTTCCTCGTCAACAGTGGATCTGGCAAAAGTGTTTATTTCATGTTTAGCTGGCAGACCGTTGTTGTTGTGTGTCTAGTAGACTCTGCTTTGGTGCCTAACATTTGTCCTTCTTTTATTATCAGCACCTTGACCCAGCACTGAACTTGTATAGCCTAAGGCTAAAGAGAAATCCTAGTTCTTTCAAGAGTCCGCGGATTGCTATATTAGATGCAGCATTTCAAATGCTTTGGAAGAATCGGTACAAGGACTGGCGTAAGCTTGAAAGATGGCCTGGTGGTACTTACGAGAATGTACACGGTATTCTTCCAGCTTATGCCACAACAAATTTGGCGCAACCCGATCTTGCCATTGATGGCTGCAGAGTATGGCCGTATACGAGTGCATGATGTGATGTGAATTGATATTGCTTTGACTCTTAACATTTTTAATGGAACCGTGAAAAGTAAGTTTCATTTTTACTATATATTCACAATCGTAAATGTTTTTGAGACAATAAAAATACTAGTGGTTTTTGGGAAGTTTAATATAAGGTTAGGATAAATGCAGAGACAAAGCAGTACTACGCGTAGAGAATTAGCAGCGTCAGTTCGTACTCTGCAGTAGAGAAGTTTGAAATATTTTCCTATAACTTATCTAAAATATTATTTCGGAATAACGGTAATTATACGTTATTGTTTGTTTTACCAATTAAATGCAGAGTAAGTAAATGCATGACACTAGGCATTCTAACAAACGGTTGTTAATGTTATGGTACATTCAGCTATGATCTGCTTAAAATGTGCCGTAATTATATAGGAGATTTGAACTATTTCTTCTAATTTTATTTGTTTCTGTATTTATAAATCCTTGAAAAGTTATGATTCCGTAATTCAAGATGTGGATTTTAATTGAATAATATGTTTTACCCTCGGATTTGTTGAGCATATATATTTTTTGAATGAAACTAAAAGTAAAATCTATAGTAGAGCACAGGAAGATTAATAGCAGATTACTGGATGATTCATGCAGATATCAGACGCAGACTTCGCGATACCAGATGCAGATGCAGACTCTGCGATACCAGATGCAGACTCTGCGATACCAGATGCACACTCTGCGATACCGACTATTTTATTATACCCACATCAAACTAAAAGACTAACATAAAACAATGGAGCACCATAAATAAGGACAAATAAATAAAGTTATAAACCAAGATTTGTTTCCTTATTTAAATAAACTTGAAGCCAGAGTGAAGCCAGAGTAAAGCCAGAGTGAAGCCAGAGTCAAGAAAATGGGCATGTTTTTCGATTGTGTCCTGCATTATGGCATTTTGAGCACCTGTGATGAATTTTTGGGCTACTCTGGAAAAGACTCTTTTTCATCTGTGGGGGTGGAGTACTCTGCCAAAGTTTAGCTTTCTTATTTGGTGTTTGAGTAGTCGGAGAATTACGAGATCGTTTCCTTCTCACCTTTGGGGATGGAGTAGTGGGTGAAATATTATCGCTGAATGGAGTACTCTGCATCGTTTTCTTCGTAACGGATGGAGTCCTCTGCTTCGTTTGATTCGTTGTGGATTGAGTCTTCTGCTCATTTTTTGCTTTGTGGATGGAGTACTCTGCGAAGGTTCTGTTTTTTCTTTTTCCATTGATTACGCTTGAACCGCCTTAGCCTTTTCAATAGCAGAAAGGTATCTCTTTGCCTTCGGTCTACCGGAAGGTACTCTTATGACTGGTGGCAGACATTGTTTACTAATTACGTGTGGTGGTAGAATCAAATCTTCGTCTACAGGTTTTATAGGTTCTGAGTACGTTGAATACAAGTAGCCCTTTGTGAAATGATCATCCACCAGGGTAGCTTCATCAGTTTTCCGACTTAATGCTGCTTTAATCGCGTGCTCGCAGGGAATCTTCTCGACATCATATTGTTTACAAGTACAAAGTCTCTGCAATCATAAATTTCATAAATTTTGAAAAGGAATCGAACTCAGAGCAGATAAACAAGGCAAACGTTTCCTGAGACTGGCAGACTTGCTCAGGATACGTTTCCTGAAACTGGCAGTGATAAATAGCAAAAAAAAACTTACATACCTTCTGTAGATCAACCACACAATCATAATCTCCACCTGTAACATGGCTACAATTTGAATCATTATGATGAACATTTAAAATTTCCAAGCTACCGTGTCTTTCATGCAGTAACTTTTCAACGTTTGGGAGGAAATTTGTTTTTAATGAGGCAGCTTTGTCTCGCCTTTCCACAAACCACCTTGACAACAACTTTCTAATAGCCTCCACGAAATGTTTAACAGGAAATGATCTGTCTTCCTTAAGCGCGGCATTAATGGATTCTGCAATGTTGCTCGTCATTATACCAAATCTATCTCCTGGAAAATGTGCACAAGCCCATAATCGAAATTCCGCCTCTTCCAAGTAAACTGCTAATTCACTATTCTGACGACGAATCACACCAAACAATTTTTCAAAATCTACCAGTCGATATGCATATGCAGCACGACACACCAAACTGAGCATTGCGTTCTTTTTGAACTTTAAGATGAGGTTATTTTTGAGGTGATAGTAACATACTCTCCTATCAGCTGCGGGGAAAACCTTCTCAATGGTCTTTGCGATTGATGGATGATGGTCAGAAATAATGGCCAAATTTTTATCATCAAGTATCACACCACGCAAATGTGTAAAAAACCATTCCCATGAAGCATCATTCTCTGAGTCTACAATCCCAAAAGCTATAGGAAATATACTCGAATCTGCATCTTGACTTGCAGCTACCAGCATAACACCTCTGTACTTTCCAGTTAGATGTGCTCCATCTACCACAACAACCCTCCTCAAGAACTCAAATCCTTTGATGGAAGCACCAAAAGCTGTTGGGTCAAAATCTCCTATCAGCTGTTGGGGTCAAAATCTCCCCTCTTGAAGTTAACAGCAAGGGGATCGGGCGTCCCCCTAGCTGTGCGTAGGATGAAATGAGTCGGGGATCACGGCCCATGGTGAAGCTGGATCGTGTACCCCGATCCATGGTGCGGTAGACAGGATCGGGAGTCAAAACTGTTGTGGTCAGATTCCACCTCGTGGGAATCAACGGTTGAAAAAATGGCTAAGTATGAAAAGGTGCTAGCAGCTAGATCCCTAACCGTGAGAAGTTGGATCGGGATCCCTAACCGCGAGAAGTTGGATCGGGATCCCTAACCATGAAGTTGGATCGGGTACCCCGAGCTGTGAGTGGGTTCGGGATCCCTAACCGTGAGAAGTTGGATCGGGATCCCTAACCATGAAGTTGGATCGGGTACCCCGAGCTGTGAGTGGGATCGGGATCCCTAACCGCGAGAAGTTAGATCAGGATCCCTAACCATGAAGTTGGATCGGGTACCCCGAGCTGTGAGTGGGATCGGGATCCCTAACCGCGAGAAGTTGGATCGGGATCCCTAACCATGAAGTTGGATCGGGTACCCCGAGCTGTGAGTGGGATCGGGATCCCTAACCGCGAGAAGTTGGATCGGGATCCCTAACCATGAAGTTGGATCGGGTACCCCGAGCTGTGAGTGGGTTCGGGATCCCTAACTGTGAGAAGTTGGATCGGGATCCCTAACCATGAAGTTGGATCGGGTACCCCGAGCTGTGAGTGGGATCGGGATCCCTAACCGTGAGAAGTTGGATCGGGATCCCTAACCATGAAATTAGATCAGGTACCCCGAACCGTGAACAAAGGAGTTGGACTGGGTATCCCGAACCGTGACGAGGTAGGTTGGGTCGTGTACCACGATCCATGACACGACAAACGGATCGGGGGTCATGACCCACGGTGAAGAAGCTGGGTGTATACCCCATCCATGGCACGACAGACGGATGGATCCCGATCCATGGCACGACAAACGGATCGGGGGTCACGACCCATAGTACGTCACCCGAACCGTGAACCGTGGTGTCACCCGAGCCGTGAGCCATAGTACGTCACCCGAACCGTGAACCGTGGTGTCACCCGAGCCGTGAGCCATGGCGTCACCCGAACCGTGAACCGTGATGTCACCCGAGCCATGAACCGTGGCGTCACCCGAACCGTGAACCATGGTGTCACCCGAGCCGTGAACCATGGTGTCACCCAATCCGTGAACCATGGCGTCACCCGAGCCGTGAACCATGGTGTCACCCGAGCCGCGAACCATGGTTAGATAATGGGCCGAGATAACGAGCCCACAGTTTCAAGCCCACAAAAGAGATGACAAAGATAGCCCATGTATCGAAGCCCATGACGATGACAGGCTTTGCTAAAAGGAAATCCCGAAGAATTAGGGAATCTTCCTTATCTCTTTGGATACTAACTTAGCCGACTTAACTTAGTATATATAATGATGTAAACCCTAAGAAAAGGGGGATCCGAAATTGACCTAGCAGAACTCTGTACTTTTGCTCTGATACGAAAAAGCTTTCTAAACAGCTTAATAAAGAAAACCATCTTTGGATCTTCGTTTGTTTGTTTTGGTGGTTTTTACTCAGAAGTTTCAGATCTCGCTAAAAGACATAACGAATTCAATTGGCGTGGATTTAATACTCCCACAATTTGGCGCTAGAAGGAGGGGGTAAAATTTTCTTACACCGAAGAACCACCACAAAACCGAATAGAAGACGATGACCAACGACGGAGACGATAGTGCTGCTGACACCAGAAACGCCGGCGTGGAGGATCAGGCGAACCAAGCCAAAGACGCTGGGGAGACTTCGACAACGCTCGCGGAGATGAAAGCCATGCTGGAGACACTGCTCAAAAAGGCGGAGGAGCAAGATAAGCTGAACAACACGATGACGGGCGAGCTGAAGGCCCTCACAACGGCGAGTCATACCCGAGGCACGGGATCAGGTCTGGATCCAGCAAGACGAGTCGGGAGGCGTCTCAACCCAATGGCCCTGGACTTCACAACTCCGCTCAACCCACCGAGGACCCGAGGAAGACTGCCACTACTACACCAAAGCTCAGCAAACCTACCCTCAAGAGTCCAAGGGGCAGACGACACGCCAATCGAAGAGGAGCCTGCACCAATCATCAATCTAGAGGAGGAGAACCGAATGGAGCAAAACATGGAGAGCCGTGACAATCCTGAACACCTAGCAACTGGTCGAACCCGAGCCGAAAGATGCGAGGCCATCCCCGAGGGAGATCAAGAGCTGACCGAGGAAGAGGAGAACATACTCTGGGCTGAGCAAGCACGGATGAACGAAGAGCGCCGAGTAGGAGTCAGAGCCCAGAAAGACGAGATGGCTAGGATGCGAGCAGATATGGATCGAGCAGCTGCCGACATAAGAGCTGTCCGATCCATGATGCACAAAGCAACTAGCAAGGTGCCAGAGATAGATCGTGTACTGGAGGAAGCACAGAACACCCCGTTCACAGCACGGATAACTAGCACGAGAATTCCAGATCCTGGAAAGATGAAAGTCCCGATCTATGAAGGAAAGACCGATCCGAAGGAGCATCTGACGGCCTTCGCTATTGCCATGGGACGCTCGAATTTCAAGGAAAACGAGAGAGACGCCGGACAATGCCTTCTCTTCGTGGAGCATCTTAAGGGACCGGCGCTCCAGTGGTTCTCAAGACTCGAGCGCAATTCCATCAACCGCTATAACCAACTATCTGCGGCATTCTTGAAACATTATTCCATCTTCATGGATCCCGGAACGTCTGATGCCGACATGTGGACCCTAGCTCAAGGGCAGAACGAAACACTCCGGAGTTTCATTGGAAGGTTCAAAGCTGTTATGTCAAAAGTGGAAGGCCTGAGCGACAAAGCAGCCCTACTAGCCCTGAAGCGAGCACTCTGGTTCAATTCCGATTTTCGCAAAGAAATCGCGCTAAACACCCCCACTATGATACAAGACGCTATGCATCGAGCCGCAGACTTCATCACCGAAGAAGAAGAGATGAAAATCCTAACTGAGAAGTACGGAAGGCCAAGACAACGAACCATTCTTCCCAAGTTTCAGCTCCTTCCAACACTAGGAAGAACAATCAAGGCCCCGGCTATATCCAGCACAAAGGAGGCTTTCGAGGAGCTCATAACTATCAAATTGACGCTCCTGGATTCGGTCGCGGAAGAGGCCGAGGCCGTGGAAGAAGCTCATGGAGCACATGGACCAAAAGCAACAGTTCCTATGATGAGACGACCTACTGCGAACACCACCACATCTACGGACATTCAACCGCGAATTGCCGAATTCTAGGCTTGAAACTTGCTAAAAAATTAGCAGCCGGCGAGCTTGGAGGAAACGTCAGCCTCAAAGATTTCGAGATGGACGTAAACACATACAAACCCGACCTGACAAAAGAAGATCACACCAAGCGCGATAGAAGGGATGACGAAGCGCCACCCTCTGGATCAAGCAGAAGAAGGATTAGCATGATAATGGGAGGATCCCACTATTGCTCAGATACCGTCTCGTCAATCAAAGCATTCCAGCGAAGGGCAGACGTTAGCATCAACTGGTCTAAACCATCTAAGTTTCCAAACGACGTGATATCATTCGAGGAAAGAGAAACGATCAGAATCGACAGACCTCATGATGACCCTCTCGTAATCGAATTGATCATCAACAACTGCGATGTAGCACGCGTATTGGTAGACACTGGGAGCACCGTGGACGTAATCTTCCTCGAAACTCTCAGAAGAATGAATGTGGACCTGTCTGAAGTGATATCTACTCCCAAACCCTTAACAGGATTCTCTGGAGAAACCACCATGACTACCGGAACAATCAAACTGCCTGTCCAAGCTGGCGAGGTGACAAAGATCATTGAGTTCTCCGTAGCTGACCATCCGGCCATCTACAACATCATCGTGGGGACCCCCTGGTTAAATTCGATGCGCGCAGCCGTTTCGACCTACCATCTTTGCCTCAAGTTCCCTACACCAAACGGCGTGAAAACTATTCGAGGAAATCAAAAGAATCTCGTGTCTGCTTTCTCGCCGCACACAAGCTCAGAAACCCGGTGACTGACCCAACGGCAACTTCAAAGCGCAAGAAGATAAAGACCGACAGAGAACCGGTGAAAGAGCTGTCCAAACTGTTATAGCAGTTACAGATCGCGGTGGATCGCGAAGAAGAAGTGTCTAAACCAACCTGCGACCCCGTCATATCAGTTTGCATCGACAACAAACATCCCGAACGCTGTGTAGAAATTGGAGCAGATTTAGATGTGGCATTCTTGAAGAAAAATATCAACACCTTCGCATGGGAAGCAGAAGATATGCCTGGCATCGATATTAGTATAACAAGCCACGAACTGAACGTCGACCCGACTTTCAAACCAGTAAAGCAGAAAAGAAGAAAACTTGGGCCAGACAGAGCTAAAGCGGTAAATGACGAGGTGGAGAGACTACTGCGCGTCGGATCAATAACTAAGGTGAAGTACCCGGACTGGCTAGCTAACCTAGTGGTGGTCAAGAAGAAGAATGGCAAATGGCGCGTGTGCGTGGACTTCACCGACCTGAACAAAGCCTGTCCAAAAGACAGCTTCCCCCTTCCACATATCGATCGCTTAGTCGAAGCGACAGCAGGAAATGCACTCCTATCCTTCATGGATGCCTTCTCGGGTTACAACCAGATCTTGATGAACCCCGACGATCGCGAGAAGACCGCTTTCATAACGGATCGTGGAATATATTGCTACAAGGTAATGCCATTCGGTCTGAAAAATGGGGGAGCGACATACCAGCGACTGGTGAACAAGATGTTTGCGGACCAACTCGGCAAGACAATGGAGGTTTACATAGACGACATGCTGGTGAAATCACTAAAGGAACAGGATCACGTCACTCACCTCAAGGAATGTTTCTCACAGCTGAACTTTCACAACATGAAGTTAAATCCGACCAAGTGCAGATTCGCAGTCACTTCGGGAGAGTTCCTTGGTTATCTTGTAACTCACCGCGGCATTGAGGCAAACCCTAAGCAGATCGACGCACTCATCAATATGACTTCACCAAAGACGAAAAGGGAAGTCCAACGTCTTACCGGGAGGGTAGCTGCGCTTAACCGATTCATCTCACGATCCACCGACAAATGCTTGCCATTCTACGATACTTTGCGAGGGAACAAGAAGTTCGAGTGGACGGACAACTGCGAGGAAGCGTTTCAGCAACTCAAGAACTATCTAGCCACTCCCCCAGTTCTCACAAAACCAGAAGCAGGGAACCACTTTTTCTGTACACCGCAATTTCTGCCACAGCGGTAAGTGGCGTATTGATTCGAGACGAGCGCGGCGAACAGAAGCCGATATTTTACGTAAGTAAAACCCTTACAGACGCGGAAACAAGGTACTCACAGATGGAGAAATTGGCACTATCCATAGTTATGTCGGCAAGAAAACTAAGGCCATACTTTCAGTCTCACTCAATCGTCGTTCTGAGCACCTTTCCGATAAGGTCTGTTCTGCACAGTCCAAGTCAGTCAGGAAGGCTAGCAAATTGGGCTATCGAACTGAGCGAATACGACATTGAGTATCGCGGACGCACGTGCGCTAAATCGCAAGTTCTTGCAGATTTTCTTATTGAACTACCCGAAGAAGGCATTGACGACGAAATGCAAGGACAGCTCTGGAAACTCCATGTTGATGGCTCATCTTCCAAAAATGGTTCAGGAGTCGGGATACGGCTAACCTCTCCAACTGGCGAACTACTGGAACAGTCTTTCCGCCTGGGGTTTCATGCATCTAACAACGAAGCAGAGTATGAAGCCTTGATTGCCGGGATGAAACTTGCTAATGGCCTAAAAATCGAGCAACTCCATGCATTTTGCGATTCGCAACTAGTCGCAAATCAGTTCAGCGGTCAAAAAATTGGCTGCACAATTCAAACTATTCATCCTAACGCGCATCCCACGAGGGGAGAACACCCCAGCCGACGCACTCGCAGCTCTTGCATCGACCTCCGATCCGGATTTAAAGAGGATAATACCAGTGGAATTTATCCGACACCCAAGCATCAGCCCTTCCAACGCGGTGAATGCCGTAACTCGTTCACAAGCGGCTAGGCAAGCGACAGAAGTCACAACCGGGCAAGAAGCGGTGGGTAAAGTGCAGGAAGAACTGACCAACCAACCACCCGCAGAGCCGGATATTGCCCCAATGGAAGAAGATGTTCTAGCAACCATGGGGAGCTGCAATGAACCTGTCGTCGAACCCGACGAAGCAACAAACGGGGACAACAGTGCAGAATATGGCTGCGACAAGGAATGGCTCGCCGCAATTAGAGGATACATATACGACGGCGCCTTGCCAACAGAAAAATGGGCAGCTCGCAAGCTTCGAGCCCAGGCTGCACGTTACGTGTTACTTGATGGGAATGTCTTCAAGTGGAGATTCTCGGGACCGTTGCTAAACTGCGTAGAAGGAAAAGACGCTAGGAAGATTATGGAGGAAATTCATAACGGTTCATGTGGAAATCACTCTGGAGGGAGAGCACTAGCCATAAAAGTCAAACGTCACGACTACTATTGGCCAACAATGATCGAAGATTGCAAGGTGTTTGCGGCCAAATGCGAAAAGTGCCAACGCCATGCGCCGATGATTCACCAGCCGATAGAAGTACTTTCTTCAATCTCATCGCCATATCCATTCATGCGATGGTCTATGGACATCGTCGGGCCACTGCATCCATCAAAACAAAAACGTTTCCTTCTGGTTCTGACAGACTATTTCTCAAAATGGGTCGAAGCCGACTCCTATGCTAACATTAAAGATGCGCACGTAGAGGTCTTTGTCTGGAAAAATATCATATGCCGACATGGAGTACCGTATGAGATCGTGACAGATAACGGCTCGCAGTTCATCTCAAATCGTTTTGAAGGTTTCTGCGAAAAATGGAAAATCAGACTCAGCAAGTCTACTCCAAGATATCCACAAGGGAACGGACAGGCCGAAGCAATCAACAAAACAATACTTGACGGCCTAAAGAAACGCCTTGACGAGAAGAAGGGACGTTGGGCTGAAGAACTGGAGGGGGTACTTTGGTCTCACCGCACCACCCCACGACGAGCGACAGGAGAAACCCGTTCGCCCTCGTCTACGGAACAGAGTGTGTCATCCCCTCGGAGATACATTTTCCAGGGATTCGCCGGAGGCTATTACCAGAACAAGAGGGGCTCAATCACCTGTTAATGCTTGACGAACTGGACTTGATCAACGAAAGAAGGGACCAAGCCTTGATCAGGATCCAGAACTATCAAAACGCGGCCTCAAAATACTACAATTCCACCGTTCGAGAACGAAGATTCTACGAAGGCGATTTAGTTTTGCGAAAGGTTTTTCAGAACACCGCGGAAACAAATGCTGGCAAACTAGGAGCAAATTGGGAAGAACCCTACAAGATCACCGAAGTTGTCAAACCTGGCGTTTACAAACTTGCTAACATGACGGACGTTCCAGTACCGAGATCATGGAACGCAATGCACCTCAAAAAGTACTATCACTAAGCTACTTTACATGAACTACGGGGCGACTTGATCCCTGCAAAGGGTACGTAGGCAGCTCATCTTCGGACGGGTTCAGTTGGCCTCCTCCTTTCAAAAGGGGGGGGGGTAGGGTACGTATACGCATACTCGTATACTCCCATCTTTGTAACAGTTGCTACTATCTATCGAAGCTTTGCTTTCAAAGGCAATTTCTATAAAAACATCCTTCAAGGATCACTAAGTCTTAACAAAACAGACATATTTGAGCAAATCAGACTACAACGGGCATCTCGCCACATCTTCACTATTGCTGGCCACAATAGAGAATTTCCACATCCGTCTCAGGATCAAAAACGCGCTATACAAGTATTCGTTCATTGTCGGAGCGGATACGTTTATGGTAACTTATCCGTAAACCGAAATGCTCGTCCTAGACTATGCAAACAAATGTTCATTATCGGAGCAGATAAGTTTATGGTAATCTATCTGTAAACCGAAATGGTCATCTCGAGACTGATCATCTCATAACTACGCAAACATAAGTTTGTATTCGTTCGTCAGAACAACTACTCAACAAAAACAATGCAAGCAAGGCATTCTCGAATCTATTGATAAACGAAAGACTTATATATTCAAATGCAAGGGTTAGCTAAGTCAGCAACCAGGCGATAGACAGAAGATAATAAGTTCTTAGACAACTTGGATAAAGCCGTCCAGGCGTTAAAAAAAAAAATGAGAAAAGAGTTGTAAAATTAGACAAAGAAAAGAGGATCGTAGTCCTCCACTATCTCAGGAGTCATGACCGCCTTCTGCTCCGCCTCCGCCATCTGCTCAGCTACTTCGCCTTCGGGGGCTTTGTCCTCCACAAGCAACGCCTCAGCAAACTCTGCAACCTTTTTCTCCAAGGCAGCATCGAGAACTTTCGCAGAAATGGGATCGGGGACTATCTCTTTAGCAGCCTCCACCGGACCGAGATCAACCAGACCAGGCGTTCCCTTGTTAGACCCGGAAAATTCCTGGATCCCGACACTTGCAGCAGCAGTCTCCATGGGCTCACCATCGTTAAGCTCCTTGAGAATATCAGATCGGACTGGAGACAGTCTCAGGATCTCTCTCATTTCGGCCACGAGCTGAGCGAATGCTTCATGAGATCCCGTCAAGACCGCTTTCTGCTCAGCTAAATTCTTCACCTCGGCATCGAGAGATGGCGGATCATCGCTTTGAAGAAGCCCAATGAACTGGAGATTGCCTTCAATCTGGGCAAGGTCGAGCATATCCTCCTTTGGCTCGTCGTCAATTTGGCCAAGAATCTTTTTGACTCGGGAAACTTTGCCTTCAAGCATCATCATGGTCTCGCGTTTGGCCTCTAGAACGGCTCGCTCGACCTTACTCTCGAGAAGCTCATTAGCAGCTTCAAGCTGCCTCGTCAGGCTAGCTATATGAGCATCCCGCCTTGCCTTCCCTGACTCTAGCCGCATGATCCGCTCGTCAGCTTCTTTAATGTGCTTTCTGTGTCCCTCCGTGTCAGCTTCAAGGTCTTTGATCCGTTTGACTGCTTTATCCCGTTCGGCAACCTGAGTCGCCTCGGCTTCTTTGAGCTTCCCATCCAGCTCAATGGCTTTCCGCCTAGCATCTTCGACCCTCTCGCGGTCCTTACGGGAGTCAGATTCGTATCCCATTACCATCCTGTTAAGATGGGATATGAACTGCACGGCAACGAGAAAATACGTTTAACTAAGTTTAGACGGATCGGGTAACGAAAACAAAACAAATATACATCACATACCTTAACACCCCTAAGCGACATCTCGCTGTAAGTTTTGTCCCTAAGCAAAGTGTCGGGTGGCGGAAAGCGATCACCCGGACAGGTGATTTTCGAGAAGATGGCCGCGGATGCTGAGGCATCACTGTATGCCCCTTCAGCATTTATTGGAGCGGCAGAAAGAGGGATTGCTTCGGGAATCGCCTTCGACGATTCAGTACACCGCAGGCGCTTCGGGGCATCCCCCTTGTCATCTACTGACTGGCGTTTTTTGCTTGTGTTTTTCTTTTCCTTTGCCTTCCATTTGCCCTTATCCTTGTGCGGCAGTAGTCGAGAATCGGCTGGACGAAGCCCTACAACGACTCCTCCAGAAGCCAATGAAGGAGTCGGTTCGGGGTGATTATCAGCGACTTTTGGTTCGGGGACAGCGGCGGGGGTAGATTCATGGGTCGGGGACGAGATTGGATCAACGCCTTGGCTTGTTGCGCTCTCTCCCTGGCTTCTGCCTCTGCCTTGGCTTTCGCGGCAGCTCGGTCTCGGAAAGTTGGTCTTCCCATCGTATCTCTTGAAGAATGAGAAGGGGACGATTGCTCAACTAATTGTCCTTCTGAAAGGGCTCGTGCTCTCTCAACTCGGTGAAGGTTGAAATCTCTAGACCAATTGCACTTGCGAGCTGAAAGCGCTTCGTGAACCTCGGACAGATCGGGAGGCAATGAAAGACGAAGATGACGAACTGCAAAACAATAATATTTATGCAAGGTCAAAAGGAAACCTAAAAAAAAAAGAGGAAAAAGGGAACTGCTAAATAATGGGGACCCGAGCCGTGGCCCAAGTCGAGCAACGAATCGGCTACCAATTTCTCCCCAGCCAGACTTGACAAACTGAAGGCACCTCCGACCCACCGATTCTTCAAAAATAGGGACGAAAAAGAAGTAGTCTTCCCAATTATCGTCTTTCGACGGGAAGCCTCTTATGATATTTCTCCTAGCCTTGCCCGACACATAATATTTCAGCTCCCGCTTATTTCGACGCCTGAGGTCCAGCAAGTGTGTCAGGTGTTCGACGCCGACTTCTAGATCGCACTCATAACTCCTGACCAGAATACCGACCATATGCCTGATTCCTCGAATGTTGATTTGAGAAATAGCCAAGTTGTATTTCCAGATAAACTGAAGGATGGCTTCAGGGATCGGGAACCACAACAGGCAGCGGTAGAAGAAGCTTTCGTAAAGAGTGAAATGGTTAGGAGGGGGATTATTGGCTCGGTCTAATGGAGAAGGAAGAACAAACTCGATTTCCTCCGAAATACCGAACCTGTGCCTAAGGGCCGATAGCGAATCCACGGTTGAAAGGGTTGAACCAGATGGATTGGGTCGCTTCTTGTTTTTCTTCTTCCTTGGGGTTTGACGGTTAAGATGCATTAGACGCTTCAACTCCTGTCTGGCCACGACTGGATCGAAGAACCAATCCTCCGGTTCAATTTTTGGCAGATCGGGGTCCATCGCATCAGTAAAAGGGTTCGCCGCCTCGACGAATGGAGAATTGTGGAGTTGAGGCACTTCAAATCGCAAAGGATCCCTAGAATTGCTGCCAACTCCAGAGGATTCAGAAAGCACCATTTTTCTGCCAAGAAGGGAAGGTCCAACCCCCGAATCACTTGGATCATCCAGGTTTTCTGAAACGTGTGCACCATAAGAATCTTCCCGACCACAGCTTCGCGTGAGAAACGGATCAGGAGAGAAAGATGATTCAGGAAGCGAAGACTGCCCCGAAATGCCAAACAAGCGGGTATATGGATCGGGAGATGCAGAAACAGATGAATGAGACATTCCGTTGAATTCGAAGACGGATCGGGGTCCTTAGAAGATATGAACAGATCGGGATCCCTAACAGCTCGCGAAAGAGAATCTAGAGTTTCTAAGATTCAAAAGACGGATCGGGGCTCTCAGCAGCCTATCAAAATAGATCAAAACCTTTAAAAAGTTGAAGAACAAGTTGAAGATCTTTTAAGAACAGCAGGTCAATCTAGATCTTCAAAGCAAACTGCCGGAAAACTTGAAGACGGCGACGGAGCCAGTTGAAGATGGATCGGGAAATTCAAGCGGATCGGCGGCGAAGGAAGAGCAACGGAGTTTCGGCTAAAAAAAAACTTAAGCAAAAAAAAATTAGAGAGAGAAAGAAGAGAGAGGTTACCTGCTTTGAAGAAATTTTCGGAGAAATGAAGTGGAGAACAAATGAGAAGTATCACGGATTATATAGGCAAATGATGACGTCATTCGCCTCGGGAACCAGCAAAAACGCTTGCACTCCCCGATAAAGGTATCAAGGCAACAGAATCCCGAACAGAGCTTACCTAGGAACTGAACCAGCAATGCTACAAAGGAATGGTTCGGGGCTATCCATGGATCATGGTTTGGGACTGTCATCAAAAAAGATAGTTCGGGACGACCACGAGAATCGTTGATCTCACTCGACCACTTACAGCTCGGCACTTAACATTACTGATACTGCCAAGCTGGGGGGCTAACTGTTGGGGTCAGATTCCACCTCTTGAAGATCAACAATTGGAAAATGGCTAAGTATGAAAAAGTACTAGCAGCGGGATCCCGAACCAAGACAAATTGGGTCAGGTACCCCGAACCGTGAGTAAAGAGTTGGATCGGGATCCCTAACCGTAAAGAGTTGGATCGGGATCCCTAACCGTAAAGAGTTGGATCGGGATCCCTAACCGTAACAAGGAGTTGGATTGGGATCCCTGACTGTGAAGGAGTTGGATCGGGATCCCTAACCGTGAAGAGTTGGATCGGGGTCCCAAACCAAGACAAGATTGGATCAGGTACCCCGAACCGTGAGTAAAGAGTTGGATCGGGATCCCTAACTGTGCAGGAGTTGGATCGGGATCCCGAACCGTGAAGAGTTGGATCGGGGTCCCGAACCAAGACAAGTTGGATCAGGTACCCCGAACCGTGATTGAAGTAGTTGGATCGGGTATCCCGAACCATGGCAAGGCAAGCTGGGTCGTGTATCCCGATCCATGGCACGACAAATGGATCGGGGGTCATGACCCACGGTGAAGAAGCTGGGTCGTGTATCCCGATCCATGGCACGACAAACGGATCAGGGATCACGACCCACGGTGAAGAAGCTGGGTCGTGTATCCCTATCCATGGCACGACAAACGGATCGGGGTCACGACCCATAGTACGTCACCCGAACCGTGAACCGTGGTGTCACCCGAGCCGTGAGCCATAGTACGTCACCCGAACCGTGAACCGTGGTGTCACCCGAGCCGTGAGCCATGGCGTCACCCGAACCGTGAACCGTGGTGTCACCCGAGCCATGAACCGTGGCGTCACCCGAACCGTGAACCATGGTGTCACCCGAGCCGTGAACCATGGTGTCACCCGATCCGTGAACCATGGCGTCACCCGAGCCGTGAACCATGGTGTCACCCGAGCCGCGAACCATGGTTAGATAATGGGCCGAGATAACGAGCCCACAGTTTCAAGCCCACAAAAGAGATGACAAAGATAACCCATGAATCGAAGCCCATGACGATGACAGGCTTTGCTAAAAGGAAATCCCGAAGAATTAGGAAATCTTCCTTATCTCTTTGGATACTAACTTAGCCGACTTAACTTAGTATATATAATGATGTAAACCCTAAGAAAAAGGGGATCCGAAATTGACCTAGCAGAACTCTGTACTTTTGCTCTGATACGAAAAAGCTTTCTAAACAGCTTAATAAAGAAAACCATCTTTGGATCTTCGTTTGTTTGTTTTGGTGGTTTTTACTCAGAAGTTTCAGATCTCGCTAAAAGACATAACGAATTCAATTGGCGTGGATTTAATACTCCCACAGGTACCTTTATCGAAAACCGACCAAAAATCTTTTGGATTAAGAATTGGGTCAAGCCGTGGGTACATTTATCGAAAACCGGCCGGAATTCCTTTTGTCTGAAGATTTGGATCAAGTCGTGGGTACTTTTATCGAAAATCGGCCGAAATTCCTTTTGTCTGAAGATTTGGATCAAGCCATGGGTACTTTAACAAAAAACCGGCCGGAAATTCATTTGTCTAAAGATTTGGGTCAAGCCGTGGGTACTTTTATCGAAAACCGGCCGGAATTCTTTTGTCTTTATATTTGGGTCAAGCCGTGGGTACATCTATCGAAAACCGGCCGGAATTCATTTGTCTGAAGATTTGGGTCAAGCCGTGGGTACTTTTATCGAAAACCGGCCGGAATTCCTTTTGTCTGCAGATTTGGGTCAAGCCGTGGGTACTTTTATCGAAAACCGGCCGGAATTCATTTGTCTTTATATTTGGGTCAAGCCATGGGTACATTTATCAAAAACCGGCCGGAATTCCTTTGTCCGAAGATTTGGGTCAAGCCGTGGGTACATTTATCGGAAACCGGCCTGAATTCCTTTGTCTGAAGATTTGGATCAAGCTGTGGGTACTTTTATCGAAAACTGGCCGGAATTCCTTTTGTCTGCAGATTTGGGTCAAGCCGTGAGTACTTTTATCGAAAACCGGCCGGAATTCTTTTGTCTTTATATTTGGGTCAAGCCGTGGGTACATTTATCAAAAACCGGCCGAAATTCCTTTGTCTGAAGATTTGGGTCAAGCCGTGGGTACATTTATCGGAAACCGGCCTGAATTCCTTTGTCTGAAGATTTGGATCAAGCCGTGGGTACTTTTATCGAAAACCGGCCAGAATTCTTTTGGATTAAGATTTGGGTCAAGCCGTGGGTACATTTATCGAAAATCGGCCGGAATTCCTTTGTCTGAAGATTCGGGTCAAGCCGTGGATACATTTATCGAAAACAAGCCGGAATTCTTTTGTCCGAAGCTTTAGGTCAAGCCGTGGGTACTTCTATCGAAAACCGACTGGAATTCTTTTGTCTTGAGATTTAGGTCAAGTCGTGGGTACATTGACCGAAAACCGGCCGGAATTCTTTTGTCTTAAAATTTGGGTCAAGCCGTGGATACTTTTATCGAAAACCGGCCGGAATTCTTGTCTTAAGATTTGGGTTAAGTCGTGGGTACATTTATCGAAAACCGGCCGGAATTTTTTTGTCTTAAAATTTGGGTCAAGTCGTGGGTACATCTATCGAAAATCGGCCATAATTCATTTGCCTGAAGATTTGGGTCAAGCCGTGAGTACATCTATCGAAAACCGACCGGAATTCTTTTGGATTAAGATTTGGGTCAAGCCGTGGGTACATTTATCGAAAACCGGCCGGAATTCCTTTGTCTGAAGATTTAGGTTAAGACGTGGGAACTTTTATCGAAAACCGGCCGAAATTCTTTTGTCGGAATATTTAGGTCAAGTCGTGGGTATATCTATCGAAAACCGGCCGAAATTCATTTGTCTGAAGATTTGGGTCAAGTCATGGGTACTTTTTTCGAAAACCGGCCGGAATTCTTTTGTCTTGAAATTTAGGTCATACCGTGGTTACATTTATTGAAACCGGCCGGAATTATTTTGTCGAAACATTTGGGTCAAGCCGTGGTTACATCTATCGAAAATCGGCCGGTATTCCTCACTGAAGATTTGGGTCAAGCCGTGGGTACATCTATCGAAAACCGGCCGGAATTCATTTGTCTAAAGATATGGGTCAAGCCGTGGGTACATCTATGAAAAACTGGTCGTAATTCTTTTGTTTTGAGATTTGGTTAAGCCGTGGGTACATCTATGGAAAACCAGCCGGAATTCTTTTTGTCCGAAGATTTGGATCAAGCCGTGGGTACTTTTATCGAAAACCGACCGGAATTCTTTTGGATTAAGATTAGGGTCAAGCCGTGGGTACATGTATCGAAAACCGGCCAGAATTCCTTTGTCTGAAGATTTGGGTCAAGCCGTTGGTACTTTTATCGAAAACCGGCCGGAATTCTTTTGTCCGAAGATTTAGGTCAAGTCGTGGGTACATCTATCGAAAACCGACCGGAATTCATTTGTATGTAGATTTGGGTTAAGTCGTAGGTACTTTTATTGAAAACCGGCCGAAATTCTTTTGTCTTGAGATATAGGTCAAGCCTTGGGTACATTTAACGAAAACCGGCTGGAATTCTTTTGTCCGAAGATTTGGGTTTAGTCGTGGGTACATCTATCATCGAAAACCGGCCGTAATTCATTTATCTGAAGATTTTGGTCAAGCCGTGGGTACCTTTATCGAAACCGGCCGAAATTCTTTTGTCTTTATATTTAGGTCAATTCTTGGGAACATTTATCAAAAACCGGCCGGAATTCATTTGTCTGAAGATTTGGGTCAAGCCGTGGGTACATCTATCGAAAACCGGCCGGAATTCTTTTTGTCTGAAGATTTGGATCAAGGCGTGGGTACTTTTATCGAAAACCGGCAAGAATTTTTTTGGATTAAGATTTGGGTCAAGCCGTGGGTACAATTATCGAAAATCGTCCGGAATTCCTTTGTCTGAAGATTTTGGTCAAGACGTTGGTACTTTTATCGAAAACCGGCCAGAATTCTTTTGTCCAAAGATTTAGGTCAAGTCGTGGGTACATCTATCGAAAACCGGTCGGAATTCATTTGTCTTAAGATTTGGGTCAAGTCGTGGGTACTTTTATCGAAAACCGGCTTGAATTCTTTTGTCTTGAGATTTAGGTCAAGCCGTGGGTACATTTATCGAAACCGGCCGGAATTATTTTGTCTGAAGATTTGGGTCAAGCCGTGGGTACATCTATCGAAAACCGGCCGGAATTCCTCTCTGGAGATTTGGGTCAAACCGTGGGTACATCTAACGAAAACCGGCCGGAATTCATTTGTCTAAAGATTTGGGTCAAGCCGTGGGTACTTTTATCGAAAACCGACCGGAATTCTTTTGGATAAAAATTTGGGTCAAGCCGTGGGTACATTTATCGAAAACCGGCCGGAATTCCTTTGTCTGAAGATTTGGGTCAAGCCGTGGGTACTTTTATAGAAAACCGGCAGGAATTATTTTGTCCGAAGATTTAGGTCAAGTCGTGGGTACATCTATCGAAAACCGACCGAAATTCAGTTGTCTGGAGATTTGGGTTAAGTCGTGGGTACTTTTATCGAAAACCGGCCGAAATGCTTTTGTCTTCAGATATAGGTCAAGCCGTGGGAACATGTATCGAAAACAGGCCAGAATTCTTTTGTCCATTCAGTCGTGGGTACATCTATTGAAAACCGGCCGGAATTAATTTGTCTGAAGATTTGGGTCAAGCCGTGGGTACTTTTATCGAAAACCGGCCGGAATTCATTTGTCTTTATATTTAGGTCAAGCTGTGGGTACATTTATCAAAAACCGGCCGGAATTCCTTTGTCTGAAGATTTGGATCAAGCCGTGGGTACATCCATTGAAAACTGGCCGGAATTCCATTTGTCCGAAGATTTGGATCAAGTCGTGGGTACTTTTATCGAAAACCCGCCGGAATTCTTTTGGATTAAGATTTGGGTCAAGGCGTGGGTACATTTATCGAAAACCGGCCGGAATTACTTTACCTAAAGATTTGGGTCAATCCGTGGGTACTTTTATCGAAAACCGGCAGGAATTCTTTTGTCCGAAAATTTAGGTCAAGTCATGGGTACATCAATCGAAAACAGGCCGAAATTCCTTTGTCTGAAGATTTGGGTCAAGCCGTGGGTACATCTATCGAAAACAGGCCGGAATCCCTTTGTCTGAAGATTTGGGTCAAGCCGTGGGTACATCTATCGAAAATCGGCCGGAATTCTTTTGTCCGAAGATCTGGGTTAAGTCGTGGGTACATCTACCGAAAACCGGCCAGAATTCATTTGTCTGAAGATTTGGGTCAAGCCGTGGGTACTTTTATCGAAAACCGGCCGGAATTCTTTTGTCTTTATATTTAGGTCAAACGGTGGGTACATTTATCAAAAACCGGCCAGAATTCTTGTTTCTGAAGATTTGGGTCAAGCCGTGGGTACATCTATCGAAAACCGGCCCGAATTCTTTTTGTCTGGAGATTTGATCAAGTCGTGGGTACTTTTATCGAAAGCCGGCCGAAATTCTTTTGGATTAAGATTTGGGTCAAGCCGTGGGTACATTTATCGAAAACCGGCCGGAATTCCTTTGTCTGAAGTTTGGGTCAAGCCGTGGGTACTTTTATCGAAAACCGGCCGGAAATTCTTTTGTCCGAATATTTAGGTCAAACTGTGGGTACATCAATCCAAAACCGGCGGGAATTCCTTTGTCTTGAGATTCGGGTCAAACCGTGGGTACATTTACCGAAAACCATCCGGAATTCTTTTGTCTTAAGATTTGGGTGAAGCAGTGGGTACTTTTATCGAAAACCGGCAGGAATTCTTTTGTTCGAAGATTTGGGTCAAGCCGTGGGTACTTTTATCGAAAACCGGCCGGAATTCTTTTGTCTTTATATTTGGGTCAAGCCGTGGGTACATTTATCAAAAACCGGCCGGAATTCCTTTGTCCGAAGATTTGGGTCAAGCCGTGACTACATCTATCGAAAACCGGCCGAAATTCCTTTTGTCTGAAGATTTGGATCAAGCCGTGGGTACTTTTATCGAAAACCGGCCGAAATTCTTTTGGATTAAGATTTGGGTCAAGCCGTAGGTACATTTATAGAAAATCGGCCGGAATTCCTTTGTCTGAAGATTCGGGTCAAGCCGTGGATACTTTTATCGAACACCAGCCGGAATTCTTTTGTCCGAAGCTTTAGGTCAAGCCGTGGGTACAACTATCGAAAACCGACCGGAATTCTTTTGTCTTGAGATTTAGGTTAAGCCGTGGGTACATTTACCGAAAACCGGCCGGAATTCTTTTGTCTTAAAATTTGGGTCAAGCCGTGGGTAATTTTATCGAAAACCGGCCGGAATTCCTTTGTCTTAAGATTTGGGTCAAGTCGTGGGTACATCTATCGAAAACCGGCCATAATTCCTTTGTCTTGAGATTCGGGTCAAGCCGTGGGTACTTTTATCGAAAACCGGCCAAAATTCTTTTGTCTTAAGATTTGGGTTAAGCCGTGGGTACATCTATCGAAAACCGGCCGGAATTCATTTGTCTGAAGATTTGGGTCAAGCCGTGGGTACTTTTATCGAAAACCGGCCGGAATTCTTTTGTCTTTATATTTAGGTCAAGCCATGGGTACATTTATCAAAAACCGGCCGGAATTCCTTTGTCTGAAGATTTGGGTCAAGCCGTGGGTACCTTTATCGAAAACCGACCAAAAATCTTTTGGATTAAGAATTGGGTCAAGCCGTGGGTACATTTATCGAAAACCGGCCGGAATTCCTTTTGTCTGAAGATTTGGATCAAGTCGTGGGTACTTTTATCGAAAATCGGCCGAAATTCTTTTTGTCTGAAGATTTGGATCAAGCCGTGGGTACTTTAACAAAAAACCGGCCGAAAATTCATTTGTCTAAAGATTTGGATCAAGCCGTGGGTACTTTTATCGAAAACCGGCCAGAATTCTTTTGTATTTATATTTGGGTCAAGCCGTGGGTACATCTATCGAAAACCGGCCGGAATTCATTTGTCTGAAGATTTGGGTCAAGCCGTGGGTACTTTTATCGAAAACCGGCCGGAATTCTTTTGTCTTTATATTTAGGTTAAGGCGTGGGTACATTTAACAAAAACCGGATGGAATTCCTTTGTCTGAAGATTTGGGTCAAGCCGTGGGTACTTTTATCGAAAACCGGCCGGAATTCCTTTTGTCTGCAGATTTGGGTCAAGCCGTGGGTACTTTTATCGAAAACCGGCCGGAATTCTTTTGTCTTTATATTTGGGTCAAGCCGTGGGTACATTTATCAAAAACCGGCCGGAATTCCTTTGTCCGAAGATTTGGGTCAAGCCGTGGGTACATTTATCGGAAACCGGCCTGAATTCCTTTGTCTGAAGATTTGGATCAAGCTGTGGGTACTTTTATCGAAAACTGGCCGGAATTCCTTTTGTCTGCAGATTTGGGTCAAGCCGTGGGTACTTTTATCGAAAACCGGCCGGAATTCTTTTGTCTTTATATTTGGGTCAAGCCGTGGGTACATTTATCAAAAACTGGCCGGAATTCCTTTGTCTGAAGATTTGGGTCAAGCCGTGGGTACATTTATCGGAAACCGGCCTGAATTCCTTTGTCTTAAGATTTGGATCAAGCCGTGGGTACTTTTATCGAAAACTGGCCGGAATTCTTTTGGATTAAGATTTGGGTCAAGCCATGGGTACATTTATCGAAAATCGGCCGGAATTCCTTTGTCTGAAGATTCGAATCAAGCCGTGGATACATTTATCGAAAACAAGCCGGAATTCTTTTGTCTGAAGCTTTAGGTCAAGCCGTGGGTACATCTATCGAAAACCGACTGGAATTCTTTTGTCTTGAGATTTAGGTCAAGTCGTGGGTACATTGACCAAAAACCGGCCGGAATTCTTTTGTCTTAAAATTTGGGTCAAGCCGTGGGTACTTTTATCGAAAACCGGCCGGAATTCTTGTCTTAAGATTTGGGTCAAGCCGTGGGTACATTTATTGAAAACCGGTCGGAATTCCTTTTGTCTGAAGATTTGGATCAAGCCGTGGGTGCTTTTATCGAAAACCGGCCGAAATTCTTTTTGTCTGAAGATTTGGATCAAGCCGTGGGTACTTTTATCGAACACCGGCCGGAATTCCTTTTGTCTGAAGAATTGGATCAAGCCGTGGTTACCTTTATCGAAAACGGGCCGGAATTCGTTTGTCAGAAGATTTGGGTCAAGCCGTAGGTACATCTATCGAAAACCGGCCGGAATTCCTTTGTCTGGAGATTTGGGTCAAGCCGTGGGTACATTTATTGAAAACCGGCCGGAATTCTTTTGTCTTAAGCTTTGGGTTGAGTCGTGGGTACATCTATCGAAAACCGGCCGGAATTCATTTGTCTGAAGATTTTGGTCAAGCCGTGGGTACATCTATCGAAAATCGGCCGGAATTATTTTGTCTGTATATTTTGGTCAAGCCGTGGGTACATTTATCAAAAATCGGCCGGAATTCCTTTGTCTGGAGATTCGGGTCAAGCCGTGGGTACATTTATCGAAAACCGGCCGGAATTCTTTTGTCTTAAGCTTTAGGTTAAGCCGTGGGTACATTTATCGAAAACCGGCCGGAATTCCTTCTGTCTGAAGATTTGGATCAAGTCGTGGGTACTTTTATCGAAAATCGGCCGAAATTCCTTTTGTCTGAAGATTTGGATCAAGCCGTGGGTACTTTAACAAAAAACCGTCCGGAAATTCATTTGTCTAAAGATTTGGGTCAAGCCGTGGGTACATATATCGAAAACCGGCCGGAATTCATTTGTCTGAAGATTTGGGTCAAGCCGTGGGTACTTTTATCGAAAACCGGCCGGAATTCTTTTGTCTTTATATTTAGGTTAAGGCGTGGGTACATTTATCAAAAACCGGCAGAAATTCCTTTGTCTGAAGATTTGGGTCAAGCCGTGGGTACTTTTATCGAAAACCGGCCGGAATTCTTTTTGTCTGCAGATTTGGGTCAAGCCCTGGGTACTTTTATCGAAAACCGGCCGGAATTCTTTTGTCTTTATATTTGGGTCAAGCCGTGGGTACATTTATCAAAAACCGGCCGGAATTCCTTTGTCCGAAGATTTGGGTCAAGCCGTGGGTACATTTATCGGAAACCGGCCTGAATTCCTTTGTCTGAAGATTTGGATCAAGCCGTGGGTACTTTTATCGAAAACTGGCCGGAATTCCTTTTGTCTGCAGATTTGGGTCAAGCCGTGGGTACTTTTATCGAAAACCGGCCGGAATTCTTTTGTCTTTATATTTGGGTCATGCCGTGGGTACATTTATCAAAAACCGGCCGGAATTCCTTTGTCTGAAGATTTGGGTCAATACTTGGGTACATTTATCGGAAACCGGCCTGAATTCCTTTGTCTGAAGATTTGGATCAAGCCGTTGGTACTTTTATCGAAAACCGGCCGGAATTCTTTTGGATTAAGATTTGGGTCAAGCTGTGGGTACATTTATCGAAAATCGGCCGGAATTCCTTTGTCTGAAGATTCGGGTCAAGCCGTGGATACTTTTATCGAAAACAAGCCGAAATTCTTTTGTCCGAAGCTTTAGGTCAAGCCGTGGGTACATCTATAGAAAACCGACTGGAATTCTTTTGTCTTGAGATTTAGGTCAAGTCGTGGGTACATTTACCGAAAACCGGCCGGAATTATTTTGTCTATATATTTAGGTCAAGCCGTGGGTACATTTATCAAAAACCGGCCGGAATTCCTTTGTCGGAAGATTTGGGTCAAGCCGTGGGTACATTTATTGAAAACCGGCCGGAATTCCTTTTGTCTGAAGATTTGGATCTAGCCGTGGGTACTTTTACCGAAAACCGGCCGGAATTCCTTTTGTCCGAAGATTTGGATCAAGCGATGGGTACCTTTATCTAAAACCGGCCTGAATTCTTTTGGATTAAGATTTGGGTCAAGCCGTGGGTACATTTATCGAAAACCGGCCGAAATTCCTTTTGTCTGAAGATTTGGGTCAAGCCGTGGGTACTTTTATCGAAAACCGGCCGGAATTCTTTTGTCTATATATTTAGGTCAAGCCGTGGGTACATTTATCAAAAACCGGCCGGAATTCCTTTGTCTGGAGATTCGGGTCAAGCCGTGGGTACATTTATCGAAAACCGGTAAGAATTCCTTTTATCTGAAGGTTTAGGTCAAGCCGTGGGTACTTTTATCGAAAACCCGCCGGAATTCTTTTGTCTGAAAGTTTAGGTCAAGCCGTGGGTACATCTATTGAAAACCGACCGAAATTCTTTTGTCTTGAGATTTAGGTCAAGCCGTGGGTACATTTACCGAAAACCGGCCGGAATTCTTTTGTCTTAAAATTTGGGTCTAGCCGTGGGTACTTTTATCGAAAACCGGCCAGAATTCTTGTCTTAAGATTTGGGTCAAACCGTGGGTACATTTATCGAAAACCGGCCAGAATTCCTTTTGTCTGAATATTTGGATCAAGTTGTGGGTACTTTTATCGAAAACCGGCTGGAATTCCTTTTGTCTGAAGATTTTGATCAAGCCGTGGGTACCTTTTGTCGAAAACCGGCCATAATTCTTTTTGATTAAGATTTGGGTCAAGCTGTGGGTACATTTATCGAAAACCGGCCGGAATTCCTTTTGTCTGAAGATTTGGGTCAAGCTGTCGGGTACATTTATCGAAAACCGGCCGGAATTCCTTTTGTCAGAAGATTTGGGTCAAGCCGTGGGTACTTTTATCGAAAACCGGCCGGAATTCTTTTGTCCGAAGATTTAGGTCAAGCTGTGGGTACATCTATCGAAAACCGACCGGAATTCTTTTGTCTTGAGATTTAGGTCAAGCCGTGGGTACATTTACCGAAAACCGGCCGGAATTCTTTTGTCTTTAAATTTGGGTCAAGCCGTGGGTACTTTTATCGAAAACCGGTCGGAATTCTTTTGTCTGAAGATTTAGGTCAAGCCGTGGGTACATCTATCGAAAACCGACCGGAATTCTTTTGTCTTGAGATTTAGGTCAAGCCGTGGGTACATTTACCGAAAACCGGTCGGAATTCTTTTGTCTTAAAATTTGGGTCAAGCCGTGGATAGTTTTATCGAAAACCAGCCGGAATTCCTGTCTTAAGATTTGGGTCAAGCCGTAGGTACTTTTATCGAAAACCGGCCGGAATTCTTTTGTCTTAAGATTTGGGTCAAGCCGTGGGTACTTTTATCGAAAACCGGCCGGAATTCTTTTGTCCGAAAGTTTAGGTCAAGCCGTGGGTACATCTATCAAAAACCGACCGGAATTCTTTTGTCTTGAGATTTAGGTCAAGCCGTGGGTACATTTACCGAAAACCGGCCGGAATTCTTTTGTCTTAAAATTTGGGTGAAGCCGTGGGTACTTTTATCGAAAACCGGCCGGAATTCTTGTCTTAAGATTTGGGTCAAGCCGTGGGTACTTTTATCGAAAACCGGCCGGAATTCTTTTGTCCGAAGATTTGGGTCAAGCCGTGGGTACATTAATCGAAAACCGGCCGGAATTCTTTTGTTCGAAGATTTGGGACAATATCCCCAAAAAGAATCTGACAAAGCACCATGAATTGAGTGTCTGCCTTTTGATCTCATTGGGTTAGTAGGGGAAGCAAGACAAGAAAGAAATTTAACATAAAAAAAAAAAAAAAAAAACAACGAAGACGGTAAAAACGTACCTTGATTCAAAAGCCCAAGTCAGCATCAATATTAACTTCTGGAATAAAAAAAAAACAAGCTCATCGAAAGAGGCCAAATCAAGTTAAGATGGCAGTGCTAGAAGCTTAGTGTTAACAAAATGAGATACCAGATCACATACAACAAATAAAAAGCAGATTCAGTTTCTTAAATTAAGAAGCTCCAGGATTACCTTTCGTTTTGTATCGCAGAACACAGCAGCGACAACAAATTGATTAATTCCCTGAAAGCAGATCCAGATGTCAAAGTAGAATAGCGGCTCACCAAAAATTGTGACATAAGGTAGACATTGTGCTTACAAGTTGCCCAAATCAAACTCCTCAACTACAATACAAAGAAAACGATAATTATATGTCCTTTGAATGACTAACAAGAACATTGAGCAAGAAAGGACTATTCCTATTGAATAAAGTGCGCCAACATATAGATAAAAACCTATTGTACACACTATTGGCTAGCAACAACTAACAAGTGCATGTTGCCAATATGATACATACAAAAGTCATAATGAGTTGCATAGTGAAACGCACCATGAATAGAATTGCTGCGGCAAGAAAGATACATACAACCCTATAGCAATTGTCCTCTAGAACATGGGGAGATAATAGTGGTTTCACTGTCTCAGAATAATTGTTACTTAATGATCCTATTGAGCATGTGGGTAAGATTAAGTTGAATGAGGTTAGAACAAGTGAGAATCCTATTGAACTGCTTCATTAACAGAAACGAAAATAAGATTGACAGGAGATGCATACAACCATGACTAAACAAACCGTACTGTTACTTACCTCGCGCTTCTAGTGAGCCAAAAAACTTATTATCACTTAGATCCAGAGCTTTGACCTTACGCAGGTTGGCTAGCTCTGTGTCGCATATCAAAAAATAAAAGAAATCTTAGAAGTGAGTTGGTACACAACTATATCTGTATTTCTCATCAATGTCTAAGCAAGGACTAAGATTTACATGTGAAGGCTTGATGCTGATTTACATCTCTAGATAATCCAAGCATGTAGATCTAGAGATACTGTGAATCTTAGATGTTGATTTACATATAGAAATTACCAAAATACTTGAAAACTGATACCTTGCCCCAGAAGAGAGCCATCCAAATAGTTGTCTCAGATCAAGTATTTCCAGATTTATCAAATCTTTTAGTTCTGCAACAAAAAGAGAAATAGGGAAAAGCTAGAAAATGAACGTGGCGTGGTGATTTTACTTTCTCTAAAGATTGCATTTAACATTGATGGAGACTTTACTGAAAAAAAAAAATCGAAAAACAAACCTTTCATTGGAAAACGACCCTCCAAATTACAATGATGGAGAATCAAAGACATGACATACGGAATGAGTTACCAAAAAGAACTTTGAATGACAAAACTAGCTATGCTTCGATGATAACCTGGAAATGAAGGATACTTGATTTGATAGATGATGAATTCCGCCATAAATCATTAAAAGTGACCCCTTTCTGTGTGACCATGCAATCCCGTAGTCATCAAAGCAAATGATATGTAACAGTTGAAACCAATATTAGTGAAACAAGTCGACAACAGCTTAAGGGTCAGAAAAATGGAAGACTTACTTTCCCCGAGGATTCTGCAGAATTAGGGACATTTTTATAATTATTGTACTGTTCAGTGTAGTTTGTCTGTATTTCTCTCTCGTAATACTAAGCTTGCCCCAAGGAATCCCCTGGATGTCTTTCCCTTTCCGGGCTTGATCAGCTATTTTATTATTCTGAAATCAAAGAACCCACACAATTGCAAACAAAAAAAAAAACTCAATTCCGAGCTATGAACCAATTTTAGCTATGCATTTAAAAAAGGCAGAAACGAATTTACATTAGCCTTCTTATAGGCATACTTACTGAGTAATCCGATACACCCATGTCCCCACGAAACTCCTCGTCTAACTCTTCCGTTTCATCATCTACATTGTCCATGTACTCAGCATCCTCTGCTTGGTGGTAATTGGACATTTTTGATAAACAGGCACCTGCAATGTAGAAAAGCACCTTTATTACTGAACTCTGAAGCTAGGGACCACAAAAGCTAAAATAGTAGAATCTAGTGTACCAAGAAGCTTAATATTCCTACTCACAACGATGAACAATAATGTATAATGACACCATCTTAGATGAGACTGCAGGAGACCATGATTTTATGTGTGCATATTGCTTGAAATGCAACATGTTTGCATCCAAGACAATCCATAGTCAAGACAATATTCAGAGGCTAACAATATCCAACAATCAAAGCGCTTAGAATCTACGATCAAACATGCGAGCCGTCTGCACAAAGATTAAAGATTTGAAATCGTAAATTTATCCCACGCGAAATGAACCAAACGACCCCTAATTCAGCTCCGACAAACTAAAAGTTCATAAAGATCACAGAGTGTATCAAATTTCCACTCCTTCTCAACAGCAACAAAAAAGTTGTCAAATTCCCTTATAGGTTTTCCACAACCGTTAGCCAGAGATATACAGACCCAGCTCCAGCTGCAAGAAAAAAAACATAAAAGAGCATACAGATGAAGAGGAAGACTGGTTCCGTTATAAGCTTGGATTTCATCTCCAAAATCTTGTGAGGAAGAGTTGCAGAAACCAAGCAAACCTATAAACATAGGTTATTAGGTTAGAAATATTATATAATGGAATTTAGCTCGTCATACTACAATTAATAGCTACCAAAATTCACATGGAACATTCAAGCAACTCAACAGTGGGCTAAAAGGTCCTTTAACAAATTAAACTTCTACAGAGTATAAGCAGCCAATCCATCAAATAAGATTCTAAGAACGCAAATGCAATAACAGCCAAAAAAAACCTAGGAGTTAGGCAACAAAGCAGTGAAAATCGGACCTGAAGATCGGGTGCAAGATATCTGTAAACATCATAGAATTGTTCCTTGAACCCTCAGCTCAGCATTTCATACGATTCATCAAGAATCAGAAGTTTAATAGCTCTGGTACGTAGACTTCTCCTTTTTAACATGTCATAGACATGACCCGGTGTCTCAGACACAAAATGGACACCATGCTCTAGCTTCCTGATGTCTTCTCCAACGCTCATCCCACAGATGCATGCATGTGCCTGAATATTGGTGTGTAATCCAATAGCTTGAATTGTCTTATCTGTTTGTGAAGCCAGCTTCTCTTGCTGAGGAGAATATCAAGGCATGAAACCTGAATTTGGAGAAAAACCAAATGGCTGAGTAAACCAATAAAAAGATATTGCAGCCTGAAAGCAAGTACTTTCAAAAAGCAAGAATAGTTATCACACCTACATCAAATTTCTCTTGACACGCAATCAAGAATCTAAGTTAGCACGTTCTACAAAAATCTTCATGTTTTCCTCGGAATAACTATAGAACAAAACGAGTAATCACATAGTAAACAATGAACTTTCTAATATGAATTCAGCAAGATATTACACTGAGCGTTACAGAAGCATTGGATGGGGAGGCAATGGAAGGAGAAGAAGGACTCGGGTGCCAACGACGATGAACTTGCCGTTGGGAGAGAATCTAACGAAGGAAACAGGAGGATTCTCATCGTCGATTAGGGTTTTCACACCCTGAATCCCATATGCGGCACAACCCATCGTGGCTACTCGAAACAATGAGAGACCCGTCGCGACTGAAATCCACGGCGGTGTGCGCGGGAAGAACTTTCAAACACTTTCCGGTTTTCACATCCCAGATCCGAAGAACAGAGACAATCATGCTGGATTGAGGATTGAAGGCGTAATCAGTGAACCGGTTTCAACGTCCCACCGCTTCAGGGTTTTGTCATCGGAAGGTGAGACGATAAACCTCGCGCCTGAAGAGAAGACAACATCGGAGATGCCGTTCTCGTGGCCGGTGAACACTCGTACGGATCGGCGATAAAATCTCCGTCGAAATTGATAGCTTAAGTGCGGATTGTCTTGTGCGCGGAGGCGGAAGCGAGGAGACGGCCATCGGAGGAGACGGAGCGATCGTGAGAACTTAGGGTTTTGGAAAAGGGGCTCTGTCCAAGGAGAGAGACGATCGCTCTTCGCACAAATTGTGGGGTGTATTGAAAGTAATAATAATAAATTAATAATTAATAATACTATTTGGATATGTTTTCTGCAAACTAAAAAAAAAATTGTGGCTGTTCGTTTATAACTCAACTCCCTCACAACTGGCTGGATGTTTGTCTGAAATATCTTTTTTTACTTAAAGAATGTTTGAAACAATCTCGTTATAAGAAAGTTTCTTATTTATTTATTTTTAAATACAGAAAACGAGGAATTTACAATTTAACCAAGCAAAACTACAGAAATTATAGATCCAACCACCCTTTTATCCATCCAATAAGAAATATCCACCCACCCACCCAAAATAAATCATCAATCTTCGTTACTTTTTTTTTTTTTTCGATCAAACCTTTTCACTTTCTTCCTCGATTTTTTTTCTTCTTCAATTTCCATGTTTCTCAGACAGAGAGTTTCTTATGAGGATTTGGTATCTTAATTTGCTAGAGAATCAAATTGGAGTTAGAAGCTTTCGTTTCTGGTTTCTCGAATCAAATCCCCTAATTTTTAGGGATTTAAGCTACTTGTTTTTACAATTCTAGAATCAAATTGATTAGTTTTTCTATGGTAAATTTTCTCCAGTCGTTTGACTAATCCGGTAATTTTGATTGACCAATCGACCAATCGGCTTTGGGTACATCACCGTGGTTTCATACGTAATGGAGAGGAACTGGAGTGATGAATATGTGATGCATAAGGCGAAGAAGCGGTGCTTCAGCGTTGAATGGGTGTTTTTTGGTGAGACGAACCATTGATGAATTTCGTTGGATCCAATTATCAGCGGTTGATTCGTTTCTTGGATCTAAAATCGATGGTTCTAAATCGATGTTTGATTTGCGAATCATCTTTTTCTAGTAAGGTACGTTACGGTTGTTGCTCTCTTCTTCATTGTCGCTGGAATCGTAAAGGTCTACGACGACGACGGTGGTTTCGGTTTCTTTAACAAGTTTTTCTTAGGTTAGAACGATGACAGTGCTAATCTGGATTTGGTGACGGTGGCGATCGAATGAGCGCGATAGGACTGGTGGTAGTTTGAAGGAATGAATGACGCCGTTCAAGGCGGATCGGATGTGGTAGAGGAGAATCTCGTCTGTGAAGAAACAAGCAAGTTATGGATCTTGTCCAAGATGGTTTTCGAGTATAACAGAATTAGGTTGTTCTGTACAACGGTATTACTTAAGTACAATTGGGTTTATTAGGGACAACTAAGTATTTATATAGAGAGAAAGTAAGAGAGATGGTGATGGAAGACCTTGTAAGGGGGTGATCTGTACTATGTTGTTTGTGAGAACTTTGATGTTTGTATCTTTTGTTGTTGCGTGTGATGTATGATGTAATTATTTTGTTTTGTACAATTGAATTATTTAAGTACAACTAGGTTTATTAGGGACAACAAAGTATTTATGTACAACTAGGTTGTTTAGAAACAACTAAATATTTATATCGCCGTCACCACTGGACAGGTTGTGTAAAAAAAAACATAAAAACACGTGTTAATAAAAAGACACAGTCAGTACCATTATTATTGGTTCTATTTAACACATGCAACCGCCAAAATTGACACATGTCAATTATATGAATTAAAAATTCATGAATTTTTCACATAGTTTTCCCTGGTTTTTGGGTTGTACACAAAATCAAACAGTTGTACTTTTCGGAGTTTTAACTTTTTACTAGTTTTACTATTACCAAGTTAAACTTTTTAAGTTGTACACAGAAGATTTCGTAATTCTTGCATTGCCCCATGTTTTTCGTGTAGTAATATGTATAGAAACACATTGTATGCATATTTCGCATCATAAAGTGGTTAGTATTAGCAAAGTCATCATAAAAATATAAGGTGTTTTATGTAAAAAATATAATATGGTAAATACCATTATCAAATATATTAACAAATACATCATAAAAATTATACATGTTTTTCTTTGTTTATTATATCCCAAAATACGTTATTAGAACAATATGTGTTAATGTGTGTTAATGTAATATTAATCGAAAATATGTGTTAACGTAATTTTATTCTTTTTCTCTTGAAATCCAATGATACACATCTCCGGTAATATCCTCTATAATCAAAATGTATGTTTGTGAAACGGTTGCGCATTGTCTCCTCGGAAAAAGAATAAAGAAGTACATTAGCACCGATTAACTTGTATCAGTAATACTAGTTGTATCAAGTCTACCATTTATCTCAGTAATACTAGTTGTACTAGTTATACTAATGCGACTTAGATGAATTCGGGCCACCGCTAAAATATACCTACGATTCAACCACTACCATCAATTAATTACCAATACAATGTCTTAACCAACCCATCATTCTTTTTTGGTATTACAAAGTTACAAGATTTGGAATTTAATCAAACAACTTATGTGCAAGGTTTGAAATTTAATCGAACAACCCATAACTTTTCATGTATTGTTTTGTGAAATCGTCGTTGGGGCCAAACTCTCTTCTATACGGCTGTTGACGTCACCGCCGGTCATCAATGTCAGGCCATGAAATCGTCGTTGGGGTCAAACTACATTAGCACCTATTGATGTGTATCAGTACTACCAGTTATACCAAATGTACCACTTGCCTCGGTAATACCAGTTGTACCAGTTATACTACTGCGAATTGGGTGAATTCGGGCCACCGCTATAATCTACCTACGATTCACTACAATTCATTACGAAATTGGTTTCTACATCTAAATCGACTAACATAATCGATGGATTTAAGCTTAAAACAAGAAAAAATCACATGAATTTTGAAGCTTCAAGCTTCGATGGCGATGGGTATCGTTGGGGTGAATTTGGGCCACCGCTACAATCTTCCTACGATTCACTACGAAATTGGTTTCTACAGCTAAATGGACTAGGATAATCGATGGATTTAAGCTCAAAACAAGAAGAAATCGCCTATTTTGAAGCTTCAAGCTTCAATAGCGATGGGTATCAGACGTTGGAGAAGAAGAAGAAAAAGATCTGGTGGATTGTGATTGGATAATCTTTTTTTTTGTTTTAATGAATTATTTAAATAACTTCAAAAAATTTGTTTCATTAAGGGCAAAATAGGTTTTGCATATGAGAGGAGTATATCATATTAGATAAGAGTATGATAGAGAGGAGTAGAAATTGTTTGGAGTATTTCAGACAATCATCCCCTCACAACTCCCTCACTAAAGGTTCACGTGCTTATTTTTCAAACTCCAACCTTCAGATTAAGTTGGAGAGTTTGAAAAATTTTCAAAATTTTAATTCTTTCTTCCTCCAACACAAAAGCTTCAGAAATTATAAATATAGGTTTTGTTTAAATTTTAGCTTCAAATCAATGACCCGAAGTGCTTCCGCCCTTGTAGCTGTGGTTTCTCTTAAGCTTTGGTGTCTAGGGTGGCGGCTTTCTCTCCGGTGTGGCTTCTGAGGACGATTCTCATTACGGAGGGTTTCGCCGATTTTCTCCTCCTCACTGTTTCTCATCAATATCGCATCGGCGGCTTGCCATGGCCTCGTCTGTAACACCCCCGAACCAATCTATACCCAGATGGCCCGGAGATGCCACAATATGATATCTGTAGACGGTCCAACCCAAGTTCCGGAACGAATCCAGAACCTAAATCAATCCATCCACGGTATCATTCCTCTTGACCATAGCCTAAGACTTTTCAACCCGTACTATAATCTTGAGTTGTGTTAGTCTGGACAAGACTAATATCAATGAACACTCGCCACCTTTAAGAAAAACATTTCATACATTAACATTATCCGACAAAACATTACAAAACGTATAGCTCCGGACAAAGCTTAACACCAAAGTAATACATACTATATACACCAAACATGATTTTACAAAAAGACATCAAATCTACTCCGATGGTCCTAATGTTCCGGTCTCCCCTAAGGTTTTCACTATACTGGTTACCTGCAAGAAAGAGGGGGATGAGTATTCTAGCAATACTCAGTGATTTAGGCCCACTAACATGCAATAATTTCCCAACCCAAACCCCAAAATAACAATCAATCAATCAAACAAACAATCAATCAAGCATGCACAAGCGGAAGCTAAAACCTACACAAGGCACTAACATGAATGCAACACCACACATGCCTAATGCATCCTAGGGCCCAATTGCGCATCGGTTACTTCCTTCAACAAGAGAACACTTGCACTTGGTAGTCACAAAGACACCCAAGCCACAAAACATCTCTATCGAGCCACACCGTCGTGCGGCACTTGGCCATTGGGGATCAACCAATGCACCAAGTCCAGAAGTTTTGAATACGCTGTGGGAGTCGAAACTCGCACAACCAAAACTTGTAAAGAGATTTTAGAGATTCGACAAACTTCTATGTAAAGAAACCAAGAACAGAGATCCAAAGGTGGAGTTTTTTATTCAAGCTGTTTTGAAAGCTCTTTGTAAAGCAATAAGTGTTTTGCTAGGTCAAATTTCGGATCCCTTCCTCAAAGGGGTACATGTCTTATTTATACAAGAACAAGTCGGCTAGGCCTTGCTTCCTAAAGATATTTGGAAAACTTCCTTTCTCTGGCTCGGATGTGGGCTTCTTTCTTAGGCTCGTCATCTTGGCCCACCAATCTCTTACGACTCGTTGTCTTGGACATGTTAAGATATTGGGCTCGTCGTCCCTCTCAATTCCGAGCCAGGTAGTTGGTTTGCCAACACGTTGGCTCGTCACTGTTCGTTGGTTTGCCAACATGTTGGCTCATCATTTGTTTCTTCATGCTGCCGAGCCAAGTTTGGCTCGTAACCATTTCTTCCTGCCTAGCAAAGGTGTTGGCTCGTTACTCTTTTCTCCTTGCTACCGAGCCAAGTGTTGGCTCGTCTCCTGCTTCTTCCACTGCCTAGCCAAGTTTGGCTCGTCGCCATCTTTCTCCTTGCTACCGAGCCAAGTGTTGGCTTGTCTCCTGCTTCTTCCACTGCCTAGCCAAGTTTGGCTCGTCGCCATCTTTCTCCTTGCTACCGAACCAAGTGTTGGCTCGTCTCCTGCTTCTTCCACTGCCTAGCCAAGTTTGGCTCGTCACCATCTTTCTCCTTGTTACCTAGCCAAGTGTTGGCTCGTCTCCTGCGTCTTCCACTGCCTAGCCAAGTTTGGCTCGTCACCATCTTTCTCCTTGTTACCTAGCCAAGTGTTGGCTCGTCTCCTGCGTCTTCCACTGCCTAGCCAAGTTTGGCTCGTCACCATCTTTCTCCTTGCTACCGAGCCAAGTGTTGGCTCGTCTCCTGCTTCTTCCACTGCCTAGCCAAGTTTGGCTCGTCACCATCTTTCTCCTTGTTACCTAGCCAAGTGTTGGCTCATCTCCATTTCTTCCTGCCTAGCCAAGTTTGGCTCGTCGCCTAGCCAAACATTGGCTCGTCATTGCTTGCTTCTGTCGCCGAGCCAAGAGTTTGTGCTTGCTCGGCTAGCATTTTCTCCATACTTAGTCTTATCAGCAGTTGATCTCGACGAGGTGAAAACTGACCCCAATATACGCCCTCACCACAAACATGGTCGTGGGATTTTAACCACATACGCCAATCACTTTTCACCACACCCTTTCACCACACACCACATAACATGCATGCAACAATCACAACATGCAAACACACTCAATAAAATTCAATAAATAACACGGTAAACCTCAAGCAATTATCAAGCAACACACAATCAGTACGATTATACGCAAGCGTATAACCGACTCATGCTCAAACATCCCAACTCACCAATTTAACTCTGAGGTTCCTAGACCAAATCTTCTCAACGATCTGATCTTACACCTTGAAGGCCTTGCACCACCTGAGACTAAACAAAATGCTAACTTACATAGGGACCAACTAAAACTCAGAGAAACCTAACCAAAAACAAGCTTACCAACTCACTTTCCTTGCCCAGATGGATCGCACACTCGATCCACCACCTAACACGCAGACTGGAAAAACTCGACCCACGGGTGGGAAAATCTCGACCCACGGACTGTCTGGTCACGACCCGGCAGCAATTTGGCTAAGGTTTTTGGATACTAAAAATGACTAAGGGGTGGGTCTATATATAGCAAGTTGTATCGACCATAATCCGGAAATGGTGGAAAAATGTCGGCCATTAACCCGACACACCGACCCAGCTGCCGATCCGCATGTGTACCAGCCTGCCATGTGTCATCTGGGTGGTTCTGCTGTCGACACACGTCCCACTACCCGCCTGGGTCGAACCAGTGTTCGACACATACACCCTGACCATGCACGAACCAGATTCCCGACCCTGGACTGTGTGGTTCGATCGGTGGGTCATCCGCGGTACGATCTGTCCTACCCAGAATACCATCCACGGTACAGCGTCTCGAACCATAATCCATTTCTTCGACCCAAAGTCAGATTCCTTCGACCCAAACTTAAATTTTCTCGACCAAAATTCTAATTCAAGCTCCCTGAGACTTCCCTAAGTCTTTTCTTTTGACTTCGTTGAGTTTTCCTAACTTAATTCCTCGTGATTCCAACATCTCATTTTACAACCTATTTTTAGTTCTGATACGGGGCATTACATTCTCCCCCTCCCCCCTTATAAGAATTCGTCCCGAATTCTTAAGTTTTCGACTGCTCCTCCTGTCTTGTTCGTCCCTGGTCCTCTGCACGTCACCATTGCCTTAACCTTCTTCACATGCCACCAATGGTTAGGGTGATAGGCCAACAAGGTTTGCTTCTGGGTCCTATGGTTTCCTAATACTTATACTCCACTACTAAGGTTTTGGATCTCCAGTTAGATTCAACTACTTTTCCCTAGCACTCTAGGCTGCCTTATACCTACGGTTTCATTCTACTACCAAATACCATTATCATGCAATTATAAAAAAAAAACAATTCATACTCATCAAAGCAAGCAAGCAAGCAATCAATCAATCAATCATGCCATCATTTCATCAAGAGAGTTAGCACCCAAAATTACCTTAAAAGGAACCTTTTGGAGGTCTTGGAGGTTTGGGTGAAGCTAACCCTAGGTTATAAACTCTTCCTACTGTCTCTTGCTTCTTCATCGGGGGTTCCTCTTCTTGCGGGGCCGGTGGGGAATGATTTGTCAATAGTGATGCTAACGTTGGATGAGTTGTCGGGCACGATTTCGCGTAGTGTCCTTTCTCCCCACAATTGAAACATTTGAGGTAAGCAGGCACCGATGGCATGTAAGGACTGTTGTTTTGGCAATTTCGAGAGATGTGTCCTACTTGCCAACATGAGTAACACACTATTCCTGAGTCCTTTGATGGTATACTTTGATTCTCCTGATGAGTTTGATCTCTTCCCCGTTTATTTGATTTCCCTTGCCCAACTGGCTGTATTACTTTCTGACCTTGTTAAGAAATTTTCTCCCCACTATTATCACTTCGTCTCTGAGGTGCAACCTCCTTTCCCACAACTAAACTTTCTTCCACTTCCACAGCTCGCTCAATAAGTGCATACAGATTGGTGTGTACCACTTCTTGGAGTATGCTATTAATCTGCGATCGCAATCCCCTCAGAAACTTACGAATCAAGGAATACTCGTCTCCCTGGCCATAAGAAACGTATTTCCTAAGTCTGGTGAACTCGGCTTCATATTCTCTTACACTTCGGTTCCCTTGTACCAAATCCAAAAACTCCCTTTCCATCCGGTTCCGAGCCTCCGGTGGAAAGTACTTCCTTTCAAATTCTTGTCTGAACTCCACCCATGTTGATACTTGATCCCCATACATCCTTTCCACGCCATCCCACCATCCTAGTGCTTCTTCTTCCAAGTAGTACACAACTACGTCCTTTTTGAATCCTTCTGGACACTATAATTATACTAGATTAGGATCCGCGTGATATGCGGGCTTTAATAATAATTTTATTTATATATGATTAAAAGCAAAGTAAAATATCCATTGTCGGAAACCGATTAAACTTAATAAAGATAAACCGCACATCTATATACACTTACACCAAAATGTTTGAGCACATAAATACATATATAAATAATAACATATAAATATATTACTGTATGAACTATTAAAATATATAAAACAAAAAACCATTAAAAATAATAATAAAGATCATAGTATGATATCTATATATATCTTATTTATAAAGTTGGATGCGTTTTATATAAAGTTATGCATGTTCATAACTTTTTTTTTATTTTATGGACTCAACTATCATATTAAATTCAAATTTTTTATTTTACTGAAATTTACTATTTGCCTAAATATTTAAAATGGAATTTTATTTACTTCTATAAAATGAAAACATAAAGTAAAAGTATTTTATTATATTGATTTGATTGGTCATGTATGATATGTGATTAATTATCAAATTTAAATTTTTTATTTTTTATTTTAGTCAAGTTTACTATTTATTTAATTATTTTAAAATATATTTTTTTCAATATTATCGATTAGTAATATAGATATTAATGATCACATATGTTTTGAAACTAATCATAAAATTTAAATTTAAATTTAATATCTTCGTCAAGTTTAGTTTTTATTTTTTAATTTTTTTTTACCTTTTATTTTAATTTTAAATGCAAACTTTTTTCAAATCAAGTATAGGAAAAAAACTTCTTAATACTTTTAGAAATTAGAAATAATAGTTTTTTGTTGTGCAACATGAGATAAGATGTTTTATTTTCTTTTTTTTTATAGTTTTATTTACTATTTTCTTTTAATTTTCCAATAATATGTCTTATTTTTCTTTTCTTTTTATTTTACTATTTCCATTTAGGTACACAACAATTTGATCTAAGAAATAACTAATTTACAGAAAGAAAACTTCTATTTTTATATTATTTAGAGTTGACACGTATCACAATCTAAATTAAAATTAACATGTGTCACGATCTGATGAGTTATAATTTTGCATATGTGTCGCGCTCACGTTGAGCGCATCCTGCTTTATATGATAAGATGTTCACGCATTTTTTGTGCTTTTAGATCGGTTATAAAAATTATGCCAATGACACTTTTTGGTGAAAAATAGGATTTTCCGAGTTGTAAATTGTTATTAGTTAGTAAACAAAGAAGAATCTTATTATATAAAGTTGGATGCATTCAACGTGAGCGCGACACGTAGGCAAAATTATAACTCACCAGATCGCGACATATATCGATAACTAATGAGATTTTGACACATGTTAAATGTTTAAATTTAAAATATAAATATTCATACATAATGTTAAAAGAGAAATATTGAGAAATGCTATTTTTGAAATGCCACTTTTCAAAAATGCCACATTTCTAAAATCTTTTCAAAAATGCCACTAATATTATATCATTTACTTAAAATATCATTTATGTTTGGGTTAACTATGTTATGTTAGGGTTTAGTTTTAAGAGTTTAGGCTTTGTTAGGGTCAAAACTCTTTTTAGAGTTTAGAATTTTAAGGTTTAAGGGTTAAAAATACTTAATTTGTGGTATTTTTGAAAATAGACAATTCATTGTGGCATTTTTGCAAATGGTATTTCAAAAATGGCATTTTTGAAATTCTCCCATTAAATTTTTTATAAATGAATTCTTCTAATTTTGTTGTTTTGCAATTAAATGGAAAATTTAGATTAGGGGTGGGCGTTCGGATACCCGTTCGGGTTCGGGTCGGGTGTTTCGGGTTTTTGGATTTTTAGTACCAGGCTCATAAGTCCCATCCGTGGGTACATTTATCGAAAACCGTCCGGAATTTCTTTTGTCTGAAGATTTAGATCAAGCCGTGGGTACTTTTATCGAAAACCGGCTGGAATTCCTTTTGTCTGAAGCTTTGGAACAAGCCGTGGGTACTTTTATCGAAAACCGGCAGTAATTCTTTTGTCCGAAGATTTAGGTCAAGTCATGGGTACATCTATCGAAAACCGACCGTAATTCTTTTGTCTTGAGATTTAGGTCAAGCCGTGGATACTTTTATCGAAAATCGGCCGGAATTCTTTTGTTCGAAGATTTGGGTCAAGTCGTGGGTACACCTTTGTCTGAAGATTTGGGTCAAGCCGTGGGTACATTTATCGAAAACCGGTCAGAATTCTTTTGACTTGTGATTTAGGTCAAGCTGTGGGTACATTTACCGAAAACCAGCCGGAATTCTTTTGTCCGAAGATATGGGTGAAGTCGTGGGTACATCTATCGAAAACCGGCCAGAATTCTTTTGTCTGAAGATTTAGGTCAAGTCGTAGCTACATCTATCCAAAACCGGAAAGAATTCCTTTGACTTGTGATTTAGGTCAAGCTGTGGGTACAGTTACCGAAAACCGGCCGGAATTCCTTTGTCTGAAGATTTGGGTCAAGCAGTGGGTACTTTTATCGAAAATCGGCCGGAATTCTTTTGGATTAAGATTTGGGTCAAGCCGTGGATACATTTATCGAAAACCGGCCGGAATTCTTTTGTCTTCAAATTTGGGTCAAGCCGTGCCCACATCTATCGAAAACCGACAGGAATTCCTTTGTCTGGAGATTTGGGTCAAGTCGTGGGTACTTTTATCGAAAACCGGCCGGAATTCTTGTCTTAATATTTAGGTCAAGCCGTGGGTACATTTATCGAAAACCGGCCGGAATTCCTTTGTGTGAATATTCGGGTCAAGCCGTGGGAACTGTTGGGGTCAGTTTTCACCTCGTCGTGATCAACTGCTGATAAGAGTAAGTATGGAGAAAATGCTAGCCAAGCAAGCACAAACTCTTGGCTCGGCGACAGAAGCAAGCAATGACGAGCAAATGTTT